>JAPYXV010002273.1:0-13276 GCA_028533065.1 Trachops cirrhosus
GACTTCTCTCCACTGTGTTAGTGAGATCTGGTAGACTCCCACATATAAAAATCTCCCTAAGTGGAGCTAGCCTCATAATTGCCATGAGTAACAGCAACTCTATTTTAGATCAGACTCTTAGAAAACTACAGATGTGCCATGAAAGACACAGAGCATGCCAAATTAGTAAATATTTAACAGACACTGTTTGATAACATTAGCTACAATAACAAACAACGGCATTTTGTAATTTAGTCTCATAAAAGTACTGTGATAAGGGTGGTAAAGATATCACCATTTTATAGATAAGGAAAATTGAGGCTTATCATTGAAGTCAGAACTCATCCGGGTCTACCTCTGCTGACTTGGCCCCATTCAGGACCCCTCCAGGCATGGCTCCGGGCCAGCTGTGTTTCTGCCCTCTCCAGCCAGCAACGCAGGCGCTGTCTCCCCTTGTAATTTTCCACAGGACTGCCCTCCTCTCTGGAGGCGCTCTCCCTCTGCAGGTCATTTATCTGTTCGTGCCTCCAACCTCCTGAGCAGAATTGCATAAACTAACCCAGGACTAGGGTACGCCCTCGTTCATGCTTACAGCCCCTACGTGTTAGCACGACGCCTCCCACAGGGGATGCTCCCCAGACCCAATGGCCCACGACCACATGAATGATCCTGTGATGCAAAGCTCACCCACGGGCAAAAGCCGTGAAACAGAAACATACCCTGTTCTGGTTCCTGAAAGCTAATGGGAAGTTCAAGATGGCTTTTCTTCCTTCATCTTAAAGCAGAATAAATTATGTTTCTGTTTTACAACGTGGCTGATAACCGTAACTGGAAAAGAAGGAGTTTTGTTTCCCCCCTGAGTCCTCAGCACGGCCTCCAATTTGGCCCCACAAACATTTGGGGAAGGTGCCGCAGGTCCTGGTTTTCCTCCAGATTCCAGAAAAGGGGGACGGCAAAATGAGTCTAACCATCCACACGGCTTGAGTTCCTCTTACAAGAACCACCCTCTACAAAATAACACCTAAAGCTGGCGTGTGCATATTTCTCTCTCTAGACTTGGCCAATTTGGCCATTTTGTTATTAGAACCTTCGATTCTCAGAATCTGAATCAAATGCGAAGTCAAATATTTTTAAAAGATCAAATCATTAAAAGAAAATCCTCCCCTGTCCTTTGGTATGAAACATAAAGCTCCTGACTTTGCACAAGAGTGACTAATTCAGAGTTAACTGCTCCTGCCTGAAAGGAAACCCAAGACCTCCCGTGTGCCAGCACATCCCAGAAGCTGCTGAAAGAAGCAGTTCACTGAATAGTACTTCTGTGTCTTCAAAGTTTTAATATGTCCAATGGTGGAAAACTAAAACCATTGGGATCAAAGAGGCTAACATTCAATGCTTGCTTTGTTTGTTTTTAACCAGAATAACCAATACTGAATATAGTTCACGGAGGCTTTAATTTCTGCTTCACTGTATTTTTCCTTCTGTGTCCAACTATAAGACTTTTTCTAAATACAATGTTGAATTCTACCATCGTAACACAGGTGCTTTGAATTTTTTAGCAGAAATGAGAGTTGAGGTGCACAGAGCTATCGAAACCTTTCCTTGTGCACCCAATGGCACCTACTGCAGAGTCGGGCACCACTGAAATGACTACAAATGCGCTCAGATTTCACAGTTCATGAATCACTCCTCTGCCCTCATCAGAAGTGAGCACAGAAGAGAGGACACAGGAGTGTGTGTGTGTGTGTGTGTTTCACAAACGCACATGTAGTGTGCCTGGAGGTATTACCGGGGCAGGGGGAGCAAACATCAGAGCTCCAACTGATAAAGAGTGTCTTAGGTGTCTCCTAAGATCGGATTCCACTTGCTGCTTTGCTTTCCACCCTGTTCTTTGCTCCAGGTGGCTGACCATTTAACAACAGGCACCCCTGCCCTCTGGATCATGGTTGGGTTTGACCAATGGAGAGGTTCTCACAGGAGGGCACCCACAGGAGAGCTGAAGGAGGGAGAACAACTCCTGCCCCGCAGGGTTCTCTCAGGTCGCCAGTCCTGTCAGGTGGCCACTACACAGAGCTCACTGTCTCCCTGTGATTGCCCCTCCCTCACCCCTCGGGTCCTGAGTGCAAGGAGCTTGGCTGCTACAAGTCCCAGAGCATTACACTGTCTATGTGATTCCCCTACACCCTTGCCCGAGTTCCCAATTTCAATGTGCCACACATTTCCTGATAGGGCCTGAATTAATACATAGACCTAAAGCCTTTGAATGCTCACTTAACAAGGTAATGCCCTGTAATTAGCGCTGGTTTGATCCCATTTTTCTGACAGCCTGGTATCAATTATGCCAAAGAAGAATCACTCTGCAATATTTCAGAACCTTTTTGAAAATAAATTTTAAAGATTTTATTTACTTATCTTTAGAAAGTCAGGAAGGGAGAGAGAAAGAGAGGAAGAGAAACATCAATCTGCAAAAGATACTTCGATCCGTTGCCTCTCACAGGCCCCCAACTGGGGACCGAGCCTGCAACCCAGGCGTGTGCCCTGGCTGGGAATTGAACGGGCAACCTTTCAGTTTGCAGGTCTGCACTCAACCCACTGAGCCACACTCCCCAGGACTATTTCAGAACCTTTTAAATAAAGCTAACTGCTGTGGCTGGTGTACTGATATGGGTGTTTGTTTGTTTGCTTGTTTGTTTTAATCCACAAAATATCATCATCTGTAATAAATTACAAAGTAGTGGAAATATACTGAATACTTGTAGCTTAAGTGATCCTTTTTCCCCAGACGTAATGAGGTATAACTGACATATAAAATAGTGATGTTTAAAACGTACATCATGGTGAATTGATAATCCCTACACATTGTGAAAGGATTCCTCCCATCTAGTTAATAACACGTCCATCACCTCACAGATTTATCTGGCCTTTTTGTGTGTGAGAGAAACCTGAAGTTCTGTTCCTTGAGTAAATCTCCATTATAATACACATTGTTATCAACTGTAGTCACCGTGCTGTACATCATGTCTTCAGACCTTACTTATCTTGGAGCTGAAAGTGTATGCCTTTTTACCAACCTCTGCTTATTCTGCCCACCCCAGGCCCTGGCGACCCTTTTCTACTCTCTGTCTCTATGAGTTTGACACCATTATTTTTTTAGATGACACATACACGTGATACCATATAGTATTTGTCTTTAACTTATGTCACTTAGCATAATGCTCTCAGAGCCGATCTGTATTGTTGCAAATGGCAGGGTTTTCTTCTTTCTTTTCACTGACTAAAATCCATTGTATATGTGTGTGTGTGTGTGGGCATCTCACATCTTCTTCCTCCATTCATCAGACATTTAGGTGTTTCCCTATCCTGACTATTGTGTGAATAACGCTGCAATGAACATGGGGGTGCATACATCTCTTCAAACTAGTGTTTTCATTTTTTCAGATAAATACCCAAAAGTGGAATATCTGGATCATGTAGTAGTTCTATTTTTAATTTTTTGAGAAACTTCCATACTGTTTTCCATAGTGGCTGCCAACATTTACATTCCCACCGGCGGTGCACAAGGGTTCCCTTTTCTCCACATCCCTGCCAACACTTATCTCTTGTCTATTTGATGAAAGCCATTCAAACAGGTGTGAGGCGATATCTCATTGTGGTTTTGATTCGCATTTCTCTGATGATTAGTGATGAATATCTTTTCAAGTACCTGATGGCCACTTGTATGTATTTGGAAAAAATGTCTATTCAGTTCCCCTGCTCGTGTTTTCATTGGATTGTTTGTTATTTTGTTACTGAATTGTATGAGTTCTTTACATACTTTGGAATATTAAGCCCTTATCCAATGTATAAAATTTATGAATATTTTCTCCCATTCAGTAGGGCTTTTCATTTGGTTAACAGTTTCCTTTACTGTGCAGAAGCTTTTTAGTTTCATGTAGTCTCACCTGTTTAAGTAATCCTTTTAAAAATGTAAACCAGCCCTGTCAGGTGGCTCAGTTGGTTGGAGCACCTCCTCATACACAAAAAGTTTGCAGGTTCGATTCCTGGTCAGGGCATGTTTAAGAGGCAATGGATGTTTCTCTCTCACATCAATGTCTGTGTGTCTCTGTCTGTCTGTCTCTCTCTCTCAAATTAATGAACATATGCTTGGGTGAGGATTAAAAAAATGAAAGTCAAATCAAGTCAGCTGTCTGCTCAAAACCTTGTCCTCTGTCTCAGAAATAAATATTTTAGGTCCTTATTCAGGACCTTCATAGCTTGTTCCTCACTCCACCCAAAAGTAGGTTTACAGTTATTTATATGGGAAAATAATACAATAATTAATAATGATATAAGAATAAATTCTGTGTTTCGCATGCTCACAATTGTGAACCTACTTGTGCCCCACTGTGTGTGTGCATATGTACATGTACATACACACATACGTGTATGATTTGGCTTCACCTCTGCGTCAGTCTTCCCGTTCTTTGTTCACTGAGCTCTGGTCTCACGGGCAGCTCCGCTGTTTCTCGAGCATGCCAAGCTCACCCCCAGCTGCAGGCCTTGGGCTTTGTGGTTCCCGCCATCTAGAATGCCACCGCCTGGGTCTTCACATCACTGATGCCGGCTCACCTGTAACTCCTCTAGAAGGCCCCTGCCCATCACCGCCTCTTAAGCAGCCCCCTCTTGCTTCCAGCTCTCTGTTCCCTTGATTTTTCCTCACTGTGCTTATCATGCTGATATTTATTTGTTAGGGTCCATTTCCTCCTATAAGAGCATGTGACCTCAGAGAGCAGGGACCTTGTCCGTTAGGGTCGCAACCCATGCCCCCTGCCTCGAACAGTGGGTGGCATTCAGTCAGCACCCATTAAATATCTGTTGAGGAAATGGATGATTTTCTTAGAGCCCAATAAAAAGAACAACTGGTCTGCTTTCTTAATGACTTACAGCTAAATTTCCCGTGACCAAGATGATGTTCAGCGGCCAGCTTTTGAAGATGCTACAGAAGGGATTCTGTTTAAATGTAAAGCGGAGTTTATGAAATAATGTGCCATCCTCCATGAGGATTTTCCACACTGTACATCAAAACCAGCAAAATACACAGTAAACAATCAAAAACATGAGGAAGTTTAAACAACTGTTTAAACCAGGGTGGCAAAGGTTTTCTGTCAAGGGCCAGACATAACCTGGGCTTTGCAGGCCACAGAACCTCTGTGGCAACTCCGCTCCGCTCTGTCACGCGAGACCAGCCACACGCCACACGCAAACAAGCCCAGCTGTGTGCCAGCAGCGCTTTCTTTGTGGACACTGAAGTAGGAATTTCATATGGTATTCAAGTGTCATAAAACAGTCTTCTTTTTAAAACACTTTCAACAATTTCAAAATGTGAAAACCATTCCAGGCTTGTGAGCCACACAAAAAACAGGGAGCAGGCTGGATCTGGCCTCTGAGCTGCAGTTGGCGGACCCCCGGTGGGGAGTGGGGTGGATGCAGGTGGAAGAGGGTATAAGGGGAATAAATGGTAAAGAAAAAATGCAATTAAAAAAAAGGAAAAACATAAAACAATAAAATAAATCCTTTCTACGGGTGGCTTTTTTTTCTATAGAAAAATACATCTAGTCCCTCAATCTGCTGGATAGCTATAATTAATTAAGCATGAAATAACTATATTTGTTGAAGTACAATAAGCTGGATGAACAGTTTAGTGGGGGACTAAACATTACTCACTCACTCTTTTAGGACTATCTTTCCACCTAGATTTTGGTCATTTTCAAGTTCTGATGGCATTTTTTTCCTCATCTAAGTATCTCATCTTCCACCCTAGTAGAAAAAAAAATTTGTGCTATTCCTTCTTCTTTATCAGAAAGGGGTAACAAAATCTTAGGACAGAGAGAAGAGGAGGGCTTGTCAGGCTTTGGGGCAAGGCAGATTCCAGTGTAATGTTTGATGATCAAGTGTACAATGTGTTGCTTACACTATACTCTCAAGTACTTTTAAACACACCCTGTTATGTGGGCTCTGGAATGAGAACTATTTTGATTGCAGGTGCTGCTAGAATTCAGTGTCATCTGTCCCCAGGAGCCACAGAATTTGCTGGAAAGGCCAGGCTGGGAGATGGCATGGCCAAAACATGTTATTTCATAACTTAAAGCAGAGGATTTTAAGTTTTGCTCAATTATAATAATAGTCTCATCTCTGTTACATAATAGCAAAATATGAAAATAAGCAATCTGAAGAATCCTTCTCAGTGTCACTCAGAAGAGGTGTAATTAACGTGAAAGATGTCTATTTGCTCCTAGAATCACACTAGAGAATGGCAACCCTTTGCTTTTGGTCTCCAGATGTTTCAAATATCCAGATGTTGGGTATGTCAGAAACCCAATCAAGAAAGAATTCAAGAGGAAAGTTCTCGACATGTACGCCCCTTTTTCTCCCACGCACTCCTTACCATTCACCAAACCCCCCTCATCCCACCCCTGGGATCCTTCCGCAAGTGGGAAGAATTTACTTCCTCCTGAACCCCGAGCACCTGGCACAGGACCTGCCACACAGCAGGAGTTCGAGAAGTGCGGGAAGGCAACACTCCTGCGCAGGCTGTTCCAGGCCCCTCTCAACCTGACCCCACTTTCCATTTCTAGTCTGTTTCAGTCACTCCCCGCACCTCCACTCTCCTGGCTTCACAGACACGCTCATTTGCCCCTGAACACCTTCATGCACCACCCGCCTCCATACTCCCGTTCACACTGCGCCTCTCCCAGACACGCCATCACCTCTTCCCCACCTGTGGGCCTTGGAAAGTCCAAATGCACATTCCAGGCCTGAGGCAGAAAGAAAGAATTACTTGCCCCTTCACTTAGTTTGCACAGAACTTTGAACACGCTGTCTTAAGTCAATACACTTTGTTTTCTGTCTCCCCAAAAGACCACACACTCTGAGGGCAGGGCTTGTTTATTTTCTGTTCTCAGGAATTGACCTGGAGTAGATACAAGTGCCTCCCGAAAGCTGCTTGTTCATTCACGCAACAACTATCTGTCAGGCACCCACCATCCACCGCGCTACCCCAGAGCACAGGGATACAGCACTCAACACACCCCCCAAAAGCAGCCCTGCTTGTGGAATTTATATTTATAAATGTCTATTTCTATAAATTCCTCTTGGAATTTTTATTATAGTGAAGAGAGAGAGGTAGTAACTTAAAACTTAAGTACAGTATGTCGCATATTAGAAAGGCATAAGCTCTATAGGAAAGAAAAGTAAAGAAGGATAAGGATTTGGGAAGGATGAGCAGGCAGATGTGCAATTTTCAATATGCCACGCCGGGTGGGTAGGGCGGGTAGGGCGGGTGTCACAGACAGGGTAAGAACATCTGATCGAAGATCAAGTAAGAGAAAAGGTGAGCCCTGTGGTGTCTGGGGAAGGGCACGCAGGAGGAAGAAGGAGAGAATACAGTCCCTGAGGCAGACACGTGCCCAGTGTCTTCAAGGCCCATTGCTTTGAGTGCAGCGGAGGTAGCGGAGGGGGGCGAATATGAGGAGATGAGGTCAGAGAGGCAGGAGGGTATCAGATGGGGACTTTTCAGACAATTGAAGGCACTTCCCCTCTTATCATGAGGACAGAGAAGTCATCGCAAGTTTTGAGCAGAAGAGTGCCGCGACCTTTTACAGAGCCACCCTACTGAGAACAGAGTGTGGAAGGGCAAGGGCAGAATTAAGGAAAGCGGTTAGGAGGTCCCTGCAGTAGCCCGGGTGCGGCAGAGCGGCAGCGTGGGTCCAGGCGCCAACAGCGGATCTGGCCTAACGGTCAAGTCAGCACAGCTTTCCGACAGACGGGACCTTGGAAACATGTCCGCCCTTCTTCCTTTTCACTGATAACGATGAAGCCCCCGCCCATTCCTAGATGGCTGTAAAAGGCTCCAATTTGTTCTCCCCACCCTCAATTCTCTCCTCCCTTCATCCTACAAACCACCGCAGGGCTGGCTTTCAGAATGGCGCTCCCTCCCGCATCGCCTGCTCCCAGAGGGCCTCCCATCAGAGCGCAGACCTGCCCCTAAGCCCTCCACCCACGGGCCCTCAGGTTTCATCACTCCTGATACCCAAGGGCAGTGGTGCCGTTTCAGACTTTTCTACATTACACACATAAATAATCAATTACATACATATACAAATATACACACACATATGTATATATTGCACACTGTCTCCTAATCCTCCTAATAGATGACAATTCCCACACTATGGTTCTCATACTTCAAAATATGGTGACTATAATTCCTCTCATGACTAGGCAAAGGAGGTCAGATATCAGCATGTAAGCTGTAAAGAAAAAGAAGGGCAAAAATAAACATTACCAATTTTGATGATCTATCAGACCATTTTAAGAAAAATAGTTACTTAAAAAATTTTGAAGCTGGAAAAAATTATATGGCTTGTTGATTTTTAAAAATGAAATATCAATGATAACAGATGGAAATGCATAGACATAAGGGATGCCACAATGAGTTTGTTCTCCAGACCACTGCAGCCTACATTCTAAAGAAAAATTGTCATCTTCCTATCTATTATTAAAGTTCAGCATTCAAACTAAGACCCAAGGAGGTAAATTAAACCACATCACAGAGAAATGAATACAACAGTTTCCAGACAAGTCTTTCAAGAGTTAAAGAGTTAAGTAGTTACTGCTATTGGAAGAGTTTAGGGAGTCATCTTCTTTGACCTATGACCCATGTCTAGGGGGTTTTAATTAAGAGGAAAGCAAAATCTGAACACAGAAGCCAAAAGATATTTAAAAGGCACATTGCATTTATCTGTGCATCAGTCATTACTTCTAGTCCAAACAGGCAGGCCTTTCTTAGCAAACAGCTTTCCTGATTAGCAATCAGATTTTGGAGACTTCCAAGGCTACCTCCAGCCTTATAGTCTGAAAGGCAAACACAGTTCAGTCCAAAGCTCATATTTAAAGCAAACAAGCTGAGCATAAAGGCTCACTTTCAGACACACTTCAGCAAGATGGGATTCTTTGTCCTTCAAATCACATTCGGTAAACATCTGTATTTCTTCCCCTTTCTCTTTCTCAACCCAATGTTTTAACTAACAAGCTTTCAAGGGGACGTTCGCTGGCCTAGCTCATATTTTACCATTTGGTCCACAAAAATTACCTCCTTCCTCTGCACACAAAGAGAATCAAAAAGACTGACCAATGAACAACTAAAAAAATTTAAAGTTTTTCCAAAACATTCAGTAGGGTTTTATAGAATATATTAAAACATAATGAGGTAAAGTGATCCTTGATTATACTACCCAGCTAGCTCCTGATTTTTTTTTAAAGGAAAGAAAAGAAGTAAATAAAAATGGTTAGAAAACTCAAATGATACGGAAAAAAAATTTCCAGTATATAATCAGTTCATATCTTTTTAGGAAAAATTACATATACCAGCATACACATACACACACACATACAAAGGGGAATGGTATGCATATGATTCTACAAAACATTTTTCCATTTTATATAGATACATGCACATACATATATATATAACTCATTAAGTTGTGTGTGTTTGTGTGTGTGTGTATACATTATAATTCCAAATCAGCACACATACAGAGCTGCTTCATTCTTTACAAACACACTATAATATCATTTGCAAAATATCTTGGCATGATTTTAAGTGAACCTATTCATGAAAGTGCTGGTGATTTTAAGTTTTGAAATACATTGCCAAATTGCTCTCCGATGGTGTCTATTTCAGAAGACAATTTAATTATAGACAGTAGTCCTTTTTCTGCACGTTTTATAAGTATCACAACTGACCTGCTTTGTCTCGACTATGGCACAGAACCAACTGCTAACCAACCCATCCCAGGCCACGTCCAACTCTTCTAGACAACAAATCTGTGAACCAAGCCAGAAACTTCTCAGAGCAAAGCTGGAGGTTGGCAAGCAAAATCTGTGTGGCTGGCCTTTTACACTTTCCTACATTCTCTGTCCAAGACACAAAGAATGTAGGAAAAGAAGGCGAAGAAGATTATCATCTGCTGGGTACTTTCTTCGTTCAGCCACTATAACACAATGCCATAGAATGAGTGGCTTATAAACAACAGAAATTTATTGCTCACAGTTCTATAAGCTGGAAATCCCAGATCCAGGTGCCAGCATGGTGGCCTTCTGGTGAGGGTGCTTTTCCTGGTTCAGAGCCAGCCTTTGCACTGTGTCCTCACATGGCAGAAGAGGCTGAGAGCTCTCTGGAGCCTCTTACAAGGCCCTAATCCCATTCATGATGGCTCTATCCTTATGACTGAAGCACCTCCTTCTAATATCCAAAGTCACCACTTCCTTCTACTATCATCTTTGAGAGTTAGGATTTCAACATATGAATTGGGGCAGTGGAGGAGGGTGGGGGCGATACAGATTCATTTAGATCATAGCAGTGTTTTTAACTAAGAATACTAGCAGTTGAAAATACTAGGAAAGCAGTAGATAGACGGGAGTCGAAAACCATGATGGAGTAGGAAACCCTGGACCCTTCCCATTGTCAAATTCTAGGGAGCTCCCACGGCAGTCAGTGCAAAAAGAAGTTCCAAGCCCCCAACAAGGGAATGCAGAGTGGGGATGGAAACAGTCAGGAATGTCCAAGAAAGAATGTCCTCTCCTTTCCTTCCCTAAGTGGCTGCATAGGAGTGTCTGATTCCGCCAGCAAACAATGCCCCTGGATATCACAGCATGTTGGCAGGCAAGGTTGGGCTACATACATACCTGGGCTGTAAACCCTGGGGCAGACCCCCAAACCTGCCCTGCATTTTTATTTCCACCTCTGAGGGTCTGATTAGGTGTTTTCCTCAAGCGAAAGGACTTGAAAACCCCCATTCACTGACGATCTCCTATCTCCTACTTATTTACCAAAAACAATAAAATGTCACTTCTCCAGATTAATCTACATTCATATCTGCACTCTCTCCTTGAAAATTCCAAAGCATTCTATCCATATATAACTTTGAGCCTTTATTATCTCAATAGGCATAAGAACGATGAATGATCATAGAAAGGTTTCTATAGGTCAGCCACTTGGCAGGCATTGCTTTTATTTATCCCAGTATATAATAAAGTTTGAGAAAAGGTTCAGATTCAAAATTAATTAGTAAATGTGAGACTTGGATAAAATCCTTTGGTCTTTCCAATCATTGGCTTTTTTATCTATAAAACAGGGTCATACTGTCTCATGGAACTGATGTGAAAATCAAATAAAGTTCCTTTTCCCACCCCCACCACCATCCAAGGCTGAGAAAGTGCTTAAGTACTTAACATATGGGACATGCTCAATAAAACATTAGCGCTCCCAAAAGAGCTTGTATTTTGGCCATCTCACCCCCAGGATATTACATTTTATTCCCTCTAGCACCTACCAAAGTAGACTTTCATAGAGGATACCATTAGCAAGTTAACTCGAAATTTCACTGAATTGCAATGAACTAAGTGAAATTAATTTAGCGTCCCTTATCACTTATAAATGAATGCCTGCTCAGGATCAGCTGCCATTTTTAATCCAGTTTGAGCATCATGGAGGGCCTAGTCCTGGTTGCAACTCCAGACTTTTTATTTCTCTGACAGCTGTTTGGTAAAGTCACTACCCTCCCACTTTCCTGGGCACTGTCACACTTTACACAGACACCAGGGAAGAGCCACAGCACTCACGAACTGTTTGCAACCTTAAGTCTTTAAGAAAATCACCCTGAAACCAAGCATAGAACAGTTACTAAGATGCTAACATCTGTCTTCAGAGGGCCTCAGCTCCATGGTGATTGCAGGAAAGCTGTTTTCCTTAATTCTTAAAAAGGGTACGCCAGCAAATTGCACAGAGAAGTTTCCTAAGGCAAGCCAAACAGAGGCGGATATTCATTTTTTAAATAAATTCCTGGGTTTGGACACTACCTATGTACAAACATCCAAGAGACTGTTTTTGTTCATAAATGAAGCTGAGGAGCATCCTCTTTTGAGCAAATAATCAGTTTGGAAATTTCAGAAATTCTGAACAGATGTTATAAATACAGACCTTATTCAAACAATATAATCAAACTAAATATTTTATTCATTGTAGGTCACTGTTGGAAGAAGGAACTATTGTTTGTTCTTATATGAGTAACCACATTAAAGTAAATAACGACTCAACATGTCATTTGAGTGTGGTATCTTAGGAGGCTTTTAAAGGAAACCTAATACTTCACAGATTATTTAACATAAAAATGTAAAGGCAAGCAAAAAAATCAAAACATGTAATATTCCAAATTCTATTAATATATTCATCATAAACATCCTCATTACAGAGTTACACAAAAATGGTTTCTCCTAATGAAGGCAAGTTCCAGAAACTCTCTTGATTCTTGCATTGGCTCCCTGAGTATGACTAAGTTGATGTGACTGTTCTTCACCTACAACCAAATGATTATAAATAGGCTGGAGCCTTCACAAATGTAATTGTACCATAACCCAAACTTCCACGGCTCAAAGCACAATACTCTGCTCAAAGTAAAGGGCAGTTAAAAAGTCACCATCACCCAGCCACGTTTTGTTTCAGCTCCCTAAGAAAAACAGGACCCACAACAGCAAATGCTCCCAGAACGCTGTACTACATTCCGTATAGGGCCATTCATCATTCTGCGAATGGGTCACAAAGATTTTTTAAAGGGCACCAAAGAGAAGGAAAAGATTTGTAGGAACAATTGGGTTAAAAGATTCGTGATACCTACTTCCAGGGTCCTAACTATCTAAATGAAGGCTTATCAATGGCTTTTTCTTTTAAATGAACAATAAAAAGAATAACTCCGCAGTTGCTCTGTGGATGCATTTTTATGAAGTGATACTATCAGCCAAGAACAGATAAATCAGCCAAAGGACTGCCAAGAAAACAACAGGGGCCAGGTAACAGGCATGTCAGGTCCCATCAAGCTGGTCTAACCCAGGCTGAAATGAGAAGATTACAAAGAAAGAGCAGGAAGCAGATAAGCCATCTCGGAGAACCGAGCCCTCCGGGAACTGGGAGGCAGGGCTTGACCTACTAATGGAACTGCAGAAAACATGTTTTAAATCTAATACTGTGATTTTAATGTCCAATTAAAGCCCAGGAGTGGAAAACGGCTTTTAGTTATCTGCCAGAGAAAGGAAATGTCTCTGTGTTTCACCAACACCCAATTTATATATTTTTCACAATAAAAATCAGTCCCCCAACAAAATTATAACTTTACTAGGAAACAAATGAAAAGAAAATGGCCAACTTGAGTCCGAACACCCCAATAAGGCAGTGATTTTCAACCTTTTGCATCCCGTGGCGCACATA
>JAPYXV010002274.1:0-13275 GCA_028533065.1 Trachops cirrhosus
GGGGGACATGGTGGCTGCTGGGGCGGGGGCGGGGGAGAGGGGAGGGTTGCAGGAGAAATGGGGAGATGCCGACCCACGGGCATGGAGTTTCACTCACGCTCGGGAACCACTTCCAGAGACCTGACAGTGCTGACTGTGGCTAACGGTTAACGACACTTCACTTGAATTCGCTTAAAGGGTAAATCTAAAGGGCTCTGACCTCCCCCCCTCAAAGACAAGGAAAGGGTAACTACGTTAGGTGATGGACATGCTAATTAGCTTGACTGTGGCCACCACAAGGTAAAACGCACCCAGTAAATGTATGCAGTTTTCATTTGTGAATTATTCTTCAATAAAGCGAGAAGTAAAGTACAATGAAAAAGATTTGCCAAAAAAAAAAATCCCTCACAAAAAACAAACAGGCAACTGGAGTACTAATCGACACCGAGCTCTGGAATTCCTGATGATCACACGATCTTCAGTTTTTAAAGCACTCGGTTCAATATTGCCGACAACGTTCGAAGCAATACAGTATGAAATTACTTGCGATAGTACCTTAAAAATCTTTTAGATCAAGGAAATATCAAGGGGAAAGTGGGGACATTTCATGTCTAAAAAAATTCTGCAAAGACATCTATAAAATCAGATTGTCAGAGGAGGTCACTGCTTGACCAAAAAATTCCGATTAATGACCATCACTAGCAGAACTGCGTAACTAGAAGGGGGAAACCCTGGAATTTTGTTACAAGAAATACTTCCCAATGATTAAATTTTATCGTAGTTTTGAAGTCGTGACACCTTCCCGTTGGAGGTTAAACACTCCCACAAGCTAAGATAACCTTGCCCGGTTATCTTTCCCGCAGCGGGGAAGCGCGCAGTCCCTGCGCTGCGCCGGCGGGGGCGCACTCACCGCGGCCTTGTAATCGATGTTGTCCATGGACCGGAAGAAGTCCAAGCTCTTGGCGGCCGCCAGCTTCCCCTGGTCGGAGCTGTGCGTGCTCAGCGTGTCCAGGATCTCTCCCAGCAGGTCCATCTCCCCGGGGCAGGCCGTCTGCGCTCCCGTCTCCGCGGAGTCGTCGCTCTCGTAGAAGTCCGCGGGCGCTTCCTCGCCGTCCTCGGACGACAGCCTAAGGGACACGAGATGTGCGCGCTGGCCGCTGCGCTATGGCGCCTGCCGCGCGCACGCAGCGCTCCCCGCTCCCGTTGAAGCGCTATTTCCGTGGAACCACACGGAGACGGGTGACTGGGTCGCACGGGGTGAGGTCCCTCCCGCTCACTGCTGGAAACTGCGCCTGTCTGCCTTCCGCGCAAACAGACGCTAAGTCCACGCAGGGGGCCTGAACCCGGCGCCTGAACCTATCGGGAGCAGAGGCAGGGCTTTCCGGCAGCGAGAGCCTGTGGGATCTGGGACGTTGGCCTCAGACACAGGAGACCGAACCCTCGGAACACTCGCGATGGTCAGGGTCACTTCCAATGTTTTTATATGGTTTTCCTTGCCTTTACTGATTCACTTAGCTTAGAGAGCAATGCACACTCCCTTACGTGTTCAGAGATACATTATTAAAGAAAAACAATGTCTGTTTGTCATCGCCATGTACCTTAACATTATTAAGAAGTTAAACACATACTGCTATTAATTCCCCTGTTTTATAATAAAATTCCTTTTTAACACTTTGTATGAAACTTGCCCTTTCTGACGGCACCGGCGACTCCAGCCTCTCCCCACCCCGCCTCGGTGTGTCTCAATGGCCAGCACAATCACCGTCCCTGAGACTGGACCTGCCCCTCCCGGGGAGGGCAGGGTCTAACTTGGGGGGTGTCTATTCCCCTTTCGCCACGTCGCAGACGCTCTGCGGTTCCGATTGCTGCCCAAGGACGAGAGAGGTCAGGTCCAGCGTGCTGTCCCGTCTCAAGACTCGCCCCCCAGGAGCACGGCCCCTTGAGGTGACGGTGGGTACAAGGGGTGGATCCGATCTGGCAGGGCACGCTCTGAACCGTCCTCTGCCACCCACCAGGTCTGCATGAAGCCACCCCACTCAGGAGGACCTCGGGGCCCAGTACTGACTTGCTGGCGCGGTCTGTGTCCTCGTCCTCGTCGTCATACACCGGGCTGTCGAGGCTCTTCCGGGGCCTCCTCACACGTGCCTGGGGGAGGAAGGACAATGGCGTGGCGTTCACAGTAACGTGAGTCTCTTTCACAACGTTTATGGGGGCCGTTTGAGTGGACCAGGCAGACTTTTAGGAGCAGTCCGCATTCGGGGGGTTGCATGTTACCCAACAACTTTACAAGCTGGGCAGGAAGAAGGGAGGGAATCAGGGTGACTGGTCTCAACATTTATTCGACCTCAAAGTAATGAAGCAAAAACACACCGCAGGGCTGAACCTGCATGCACACAAGCACCCAGGCCCCGGTTTAGGAATGCGCGACCTACAATCGATGTGACCAACATTCGAGAGAGAGAGAGAGAAGCGGCAGCTTATGTAATGAAAGCACCCCCGGCTTGCGTGACCCCGATCGCACTGCGTTCCCGTTTCGGGGGCCCCGTGACCCAGGTGCACGGCTTTCTGGGGAAATAGAGGGGGGCTCCCACCGTGCCCAGAACATGCAACTCGGGGCAAACAGAACTGGTCACCCTTCTGAAACAGAAGTTTCTCTGGGCAATGGCTAGCAAATCAGCTCAGACCGCAGACCACGTGTGTGTGTGTGTCCTTGGGGGGGGGGGGGGACGCAGAGTTCCTCCATCCCAGCACCTCCCCATCAGGGAAGGTCCCAGACCCGGCGTGACTGGGAGCCTGCGGCCAAACGAGGCAGAAGCTGAACCAGAAATGACCGAGGAAGAGAAGAATCATCTCAGTGCACGCAGCACAAATAAAAATACAGACACCTTTTTAGACGATTTTGGGAAGGGGTGCAGATCCTCTCATTTTCCCAAGCATGACGGTAACACAGAGCGGGGTCCAAGCATGTACTGTGTGTGTTCAGGAAAAACAGGCTCCACTTTGGGTCTGGACAGAAATCTCACCGCGACGAGCGCTCGCCGGGGAGTTTCCGAGTGTCAGTAAACGTGTCCGTCCGTCACCCGTCCCTGTCCCTCACAAGTGACCGACTACCGCTCCCTGGAACAGGCACCAGGGCGGGCGCGATGGGGCCCGTGTTTGGGGACAGATGCTTTTCTTAGAAGAGTGACTATGAGACACATGAAGAGATACTGCTACACGCAGACAACATGCTGGAAAAAAAACTGAGACAAAGAGAAAAAATAAACCGTTTTCCAGCAACAAGACAAAACCAAACCAAACCTGTGAATATGTTTTCAGAGTTCTGTTAAGTGGCGTGACACCGTCCACACACCTGGAAACTGAGTCGAGGCCCCAGGGACGCCTGCCTCCCACCGACTCCGTACTTGTCCTCCGCTGTTACTGAAGCTTTTCTCACTTCTGTGTCTCGAAACGCATGTAGCTTTTCCCATAGACGTTCACGAGAAGGGGGAAGGCTGTTTTCTACGCCTCCTGATCAGAGTGCTTATGTACCAACAGCCAGCTTTTGTAGCTTCTGGCCACAAGACGCAGGGTTGTGAGTAACAGTGTTCCTCGCGACCTCCAGTGTTTAGGGAGCCTTAACAGACAGCAACGCCATCTCCGGGGTGTCCGCAGGGCTGACCCACGGTCTGGGCCCCTGTCAGCCCGTACATTTGTGTATCCCTGACCGCCCGGGTGCCCGTATTTTATATCTTGCTGGATCTCTCACTGGCTAATGAGCCAAGTGAAATAAGGAAGCTATCATTCTGCCCCTTAATATAAAATTATTCTTTCACGTGGGCAGAAGGCCCGAGCCACAGAACCATCAAACTCAGGGTCTGGTTTGGCCAGTGAGACTGAGCCCCGGAAGGAGCCTGTTCCTCCCGCAGTTCCCGTTTCGGTCACTAGATGGCACACAGACCCTAGTAAGGCCAACCGCTGGGAGGCTTTCAATTCTTAAGAGGGCTGGGGGGTGGGGGGATACAGGATGCAGGCAGAGGAATGGGCAAGCATCATTTTTAGACTTCACAAAATGAAGATGCTTGTATAGTTTTTTGAAAGCGGGCCCCCTCTGTGCCACTGCCCCCCTTCAAAGTAGGAGCAACTGGGGGTCCCCCCGTGTGAGTTGGCGGACCCAAAGTCCACAGCAAACCCCCGAGCATGTGCCTTTTTGAGGCCAGGACAAAAATAAAAGTGTTTGCATGAAATGATGTGAGGGTAGATTTAAAAGCTCTACTCTGCAGAATTATAATGGCGATACCTTAAAAATGCAAGCGGTTCGAGGTCTGGAAAGAGCTTTAAAAGCGTGACCTCGTTTTCGTAGGCGGGACCTGAGCACAGAGTCGGGGGACGCACCCACGAGTCCCTGGTTGCAGCTCGTGGGTCACACGTTTCATAGGCTTTATTTCATGGAATAGCTACTTGACGACAAATTTCGGTGAACATTTCTGCGTTTTACAAAGTAGGAAACCGAACGCTTAATGAAGAAAAGCGTCTTGGGCCAGACTAGACGGTTCTCCCGGGGCGGGGACTCTAACCCAGCTGTCAGGAACTCGAGTCATTGAAATCATATCAGATGAACAAGTCCCCAGATGTCTGAGAATTGACCTGAGAAAGACCTTCTCCGAGTGGCAAGCTTTAGCCTCGCTGTTAAAGCAGGTGGTCGTCACAGAATGATCCAGAGTGACAGACAGTGAGGGTGAACGGCAGGGTGAGGGGACGAGAGGTGAGTACACTTCTCCAAAGATACCAAAGACTGGTGTTCGGGCAGAGTCACTGGAAGGAATCTGAAGCTAAGTGTCAGATGAGTTTGAAGTGGTCCAGGACCATCCGAGGACCCTCGGCCCACTCTCCCAGGCCGCGGGGTCTTCTCCTCCTCCCCAGCATTCCTGACCTCACTCCCGGCTGCTCGGGCACCCCCTGATGCCCGAGGCCGACTCAGCCAGTCCTTGAGACCGAGAATCCTATCTTTTAATCCACTTTGCTTCTAACTCCACTTCCATTTAGAATGCAAAAAAGCCTCAGAAGAATGTCGACTCCGTTCCCAGCAATGATAAAAGACTCAGTAATCTCAGAAACACAGCCGCGGTTTTTCCCGAGCCCGGGAGGGAGCTGGATTCCGCAGGGACCAGCCCCTCCACAGAGAGTCAGCACTGATGAACAGAATCAGATTCCACGGTGTTTGCCAAGGGTGCATAACTAACGAGCAAAATATCGACTGCGGAAAATAATTATAGCTGGGTTTCACTTTTCCGATCACCCCATCCATGCGCACAGGGTCCGGCAGAAGTAACAACGTTGAGTGTGGTTGACGGGGAGCGTGAACGGCTCGCACGAGATGGACAGCAGCTTGCACGTTTCACCTACCATGTCCTCTGGTGTGCCTGAGTGGGATGCTGTTCTGTCACAGAATTACACGCTGATGATTTTGTGATTAAAGACTTTTATGTAGTAAAACGGGGGCGTTATTTGTGCCGGACCCTGTATAATAACCACGGATGTGAGTGTGTGTGGAGAGAGCCTTAAACAGTGTCTGTATGGAATACAGCGAGAACCTTAACAGAAATCGCAATTGCGCGTTGGTTTCAAAAGCGTTATCTCACCAATGTCAAGGCCACTCATAAAGGCAAAGAGGAAACAGACTTGTGAGGAAGGACCAGTGTTGCACTTAAATGTTAAAAAAAAATACACAACGTAAATTGGTGCGCGGGCACGGGCTCACTTAAAGTCTGCGCATGCTGTCCTGATGTTTCCGCTCGGCGCCGGGCACTGCGGCAGCGTGCGGGACACACCGGCCCGGTTCCAGCTGCAATAAGACTCCGGACGCACTGCCGGCTGTGTGTGTATTGATCCTCCCGGCAATTTCTCTGTCTTCAGGGACCCAGTGGCGGCAGCAGCGACTTTACAAAGAAAAGACGGGCTTCTCCTTTCATCCACGCCAACACTGCTCTCTGACCATCCTTAAAAGCAGCTCCGCACACAAAGCACGAAGGCAGACCATCATTGTGGCACCCCAGGATGTCTGGGAGAAGAATACGAATTTGTCGGTAAACACTGGGAGAGAGACCTGTTTGCCCATGTCACCCAAAGCCCCTGAAATAATTAAAGAGGTACCGGGGGAAAAGCCTCCCGAGGTGAAACAAAACAGAACATAGCTCGGAGAAGCCGCAGTGACGGGGCTACGGCTGTGAGGTCTGGAAAGGTAACATCCATTATGTTCACTAAATGGCCACACTGAGTGCCTCTGTTTTTGTTTCAAGACGTTGTAATAAATGACACAGCCATTTGTGGCAGTAAATTTGAAGAGTAACACCGTAACACTGAAAAGGCACATTTCAACCTAGAAATATCTCATAACGTACACCGAACACGTTTCCATAAGTAAGATTGTCTTCCATTACGTCTTTTTAATATGCCCAATATTATTCAGCTGAGCTAAACACTTCAAAATGGAAGTCCCAGCCACTGAGTGAAAGGAGTTGGTTTTGAATTCTTTCTTTGAAAGAATAATGTCCTTGAACAATTTCGTGACTCAATGTGCACGCCATTGTGTTTCTGAAAAACGCCGGTCTGAAAGGTAAACGTTACCATTACGAATTTTGTCTGTGTAAGGATCTTCTTTCAAGGGCAGAAGTAGGGTGTGGTGTCCGCTAGAGGGCGCCCTTGTACTCCATAACAAAATTTGGGGAAAGGGGGTGAGGAGCACAGACTGAACGATAATCGCACTTGACATGTTGGAAATTAATATTATTTCAACAAAAGAAAAATTAAAAAAATAACCTCCTTTAAAATGATCAATATGGTACCCCATATTTTTGAAACTGGGCTTAGAAGGTGAATTTTAAAAATTAGTGGCGTTAGTATAAATTAGACTAAATACATACACCATGGGGAAGAGTGAAATTCAGACAGAGACTGAGAAAATGTGTTTCCATTTAGGCAGCGTTTTTTGTGGGCATCTTTAAATGGAAACATATTCACTGAAGACACTGAAAAACATTTATCATGTATAACTTCCCAATAGATTTCCTTACCACTTTAATTCAGCATTTTAGCTTGATCATAATAATGGTATTCTCAATTCTGGGTCAAATTAAAGAAAGCGCTAAAAAATTGTAAAATGGGCTTGTTTGCTTGTCGTGATTGGGTGAAACTGGCTTGTATGACTTCGCACAATCCACGCGAAGTCTTCTTCCCGGTTATCTGGGCCGCCTCCTCCGGGCACGCGGCCCCTCCCCCGCTCACCTCGCGCTTTCTTCCCTCCGCCACCCAATCACTGCGCCATCTCCTTCTCCACCAACACAGCAACGCTATACAACGGACTGCCTCCGCCCGAAGGTCCCACGTGTGCCGCTTTCCGAGGGCTGTTGTGCCGCCTGAGCGAGAAACACCACCTTTCATTACATCCGTTTCATTCCCGGAGTCCACTGACGTCCCGCGAAGGAAAGTGCGCGGGAAAGACCAAGCGCCGGCCACGCCCCCGCGTGCTACGCTTTGCAGCGGGATCATTTAGACAGTCCAAGTTTTTGTCTTTTCTCATTCGTGTCGCAGGAAGTTCATCTCATCTGGAGCGTTTTTAAAACATGAAGTTCATCATGCGGTTGCTTGTATTTTTAGAAGCATGCTTATGGTAACACTGGGATTTCTGGTCGGTCTCCACGTGACCGGCAAGTGGCTTTGAGAAGCCTGATTTGCAAGTCCTCACAGGCCAGAAAGGATACATAACTTCTGAGTACATTCTTTCGAGATGAAATTACGTTACTCATCAATTATCAAATGAGCTTGCTGCTGTTGTGCTGTATTCCGCCAATCCATTAGCATGATTTATAAGCCAATAAATACACAGGGCCCGACAAGATAGCAAAGGTTCCTTTGAAGTGCACCCACCACCCGGTATAATGGGTAAAAAATGAAACATCGCATAAGTGATATTTCACAGCATACACACATCTTCCGTGCTTATGCATTCAAAGATAACTAATCCTATCTCTCAAGCTATTAGCCTCTATGTGAATATGCTTAAAAATAGAATAAATGGCCGTGAGTTTGATGGTACTTGGTGTCATTAGCAGAAAACATGGCTATTAAACATATTTCCATTTGTAAACACTGCGGTTGGGTGAAAGTCTTGACTACCTTCCAAGAGTGGAAAAATAATCTTTCATTCGTATTTTCCAGGCAGCTTTGGCATCATCTGACCTGGACACGTGGAAAATCAATCTGAGTGGAGTGCGAGCTGGCCCAGGTGTGAAAGAGTTAAGAGGGCTGTGTGCCAGGTTTCACTCGGACCCAACAACAAAGCCCTCTCGCCCGCCCTGCGCCGCCACGAGACTGGGCGCGGTGTTGTGCTCGCTTAGGGCCGTCCATCTGTTAGTGTTGCCGTGGGGGCCGGCTAGGCCCCGACAGTTCCCCAGTCTGGCTGCTGTGTGTGCGTGTGTGTGCGTGCGTGTGCGTGTGTGTGTGAGAAGCAGACACACGCACGTTATTATTAGAATGAGGATGGCCGACGCGATTAGCAATGGAGCAGTATCTTAAGACCCACGGAAATCTGACCTATTATTGAAGGGAACTTCTCACCCTTAGGGAGGGCCGGTAAATCTCTCCCGTGGATCGTTAAAAACCCCGCTTCAGAGGACGGACAGACGTAGTCTAAGCACTGCCCACGGAGCCGGCAGAGCTTTGTTCGGACACAAAACGGAAGAGGGAAGGCGAGCGTGCAGGCGAGATGGGAGCCGCTCTGCAGCCTGGACTCTCCCCGGACCGGCCCTGTTCCCGGGAAAACCGGGGCCGAGCTCCCTGGGGCCCTGTTAGGCTGCGGGCGGGCGGCTGCCACTGCCTCTCCCACAAAGAGGAAGAGGGCCCGGATGTACAAATGGGAGGCCTAATTGGGCGCTCTTCTAGGCTGTACCCTTGACATTTACTTAAGCCTCATCCACAAAACGGGAAACGGCCGTACTAATTAGCGGGCCAGCACACACGTTACCACTGTTTGCTGGCGAGCAGAGAATCTCCATCGATTCCAAAGAGAAGCTCAGCCATGGAACACAGCCTGCAAGCCACGTGTGATTTTTACATCCGGTCTTTTCAACAGGACTCCGATCGGGAAACTTGCAAAATTTCCCACTCTCAGACACATTCCAGGCGTGTAAAGGACCATAGTCTCATTTACTTCTTTTGCAAAAACAGACGAAAATAAAGCCACGGGCTTTTGCACAAGGCTGGCTGGACGCTGAACTTGTAAAGCTCTTGAGGTCGCTGAGGTCAAGCTCTCGTGTGGACACACACACAGGGCGAGGCAAGTCCACGCCCCACATTTCGGTGGTTTTTCTGACAATAAAGTGACATGCTTGGGGCCTTACAAACCCAGACATTTCTCGGTACGAGAGCTGTATGTTCCTTTTCAAACCATGAGCTGGGATCTTAAAGTCACTCCCGCTTCAGTGGAAACAGACAACGCTGGGGTCCCCGTTATTTTGGGGACCAGAGAATTGTTGCAAGATGGGAGGCGACTGCTGAGAGAAGCAGCCAGGCACCGCGTTGCTCTGCAAGCCGGAGGCGTGCGGCGTGCGCCTGTGTGTGCAGGGAGAGCTGCCGGCGTGAGCGGCCGGGGTGCGGCAGGCAGGCAGGCACTTCCTGTGCTGGTGCCTTATGGGCGATGCCTGCCGTCTCCCGGGGGAAACACACCGGCATCCTTATCCCAGCTCACACGGGCAGAAGGGAAGGCTCGGGTGCTGGGCTTTGCTCAGTGCCCGATGCCAGGACCTTTTTCACAGCCCGGTCTGTCTGGCTGTGAACTCCACACCCCTGTCTCTAACTGCCCCTCCCTGCCGCACCCAAGGCCAAGGCCAGAGAGCAGAGAGTCTGCCCTCTGTCCAGACCCCACTGTCTATGACTTGCAGGCAGGCAGGCGCAGGGCTGAGCCCCTCTGCTTCCCCGTCTCAAAGTGGGCACAGTGGGGATGACAGCGCCCGCACTGGTGGATGGCTGGGGATTCTAAATTAATCATGAAATGCACACACACTGCCCCCCATAGCTTCGCCGTTCCTCCAGGAGCGGCCCCTCCTCCTGCATCCCGAGGCTGCTTCCGTGAACGGGGGCCTTATTTCAACCCTACAGAATCGAGGCGTGCAAAGTAGTGGCGACAACATCAAAAAATTATCCGGATTACCAAAGCCGGCAGGTCCCCATGGAATCTCGCCTCCCGGTAATGGACGTGACCACGTGGCCAGTCTTTTCGGGGGGATCCAGTCCCTGGGATAACCCAGCGGAAGGGGGGGCAGAGTGCGGTCCCCCCACCCCGACAGCCAGAGCTGACGTGAGGACCTGGAGCCACCGGAGCTGGGCGAGCTTCCCAGGAGGAAGAGCGTAGTCTAAGGCAGTGTGGCTGGCAGCCTTTTAAACGTTCCAAAAGCAGCTCAAGTGCCGTGTGAAGGCACAGACAGCAGCTAGGAGAGGAGGCACCGCAGACAGCAGAGAAAAGACGTGAAGAGAGCCAACCTCTCAGTCCGGGAGAGTGCCCCCGCCTCTACCAGGTAGCGCCCCCTCCAGGGCCCGCAGGGCTTGTGCACCTGCTGAACCACTTTATTTTTTTTATTTTAATTTTTTTAATTTTTAGAAAATATATTTGATTGATTGTGCTATTACAGCTGTCCCATTTTTTTCTCCCCTTTATTCCCCTCTGCCCTGCACTGCCCTCCCACCAGCATTCCCCTACTCTCCTGCCACTTGGGTCGTACATACAAGTTCTTTGGCTTCCCCATTTCCCATACTATTCTTAACCTCCCCCTGTCTATTCTGTACCTACTATTTATGCTTCTTATTCCCCGTACCTCCTCCCTCATTATCCCCCCTCTCTCCCCACTGCTAACCCTCCATGAGATCTCCATTTCTGTGGTTCTGTCCCTTTTCTAGTTGTTTGCTTAACCACCACGTTTTTAAAAGAAATCTTATGCTTCAGGATTCGTAGGAGTGGCCTCTCCTCTCCTTTGTGGCCACGAGTCAGGGGAACGGGCCTTAGCTTCTTACTACCCTCACTTCCTCTGTGCCTTGGTCTAAATTAAATGAATTTTAATCTTTTCTTCTATGATTCTTTATAAGGTGCCCATTTTGGGGAAAAAAGGGAGGCCATAAACGAATAAATAAACCTTAATGTCTCCGAGGTGCTTACTGACATCGAGACTCTGCCTTGAACCACATCTAGCCATCCCCAGCAAAGCTTACACATTTCATTAAACATCTTCATGTGTTCAGACCTTGATCTTATCACACTTGGAGTGACCGCTGCAAGAGGACACACTCTCTTCACGTAAAAATCTATTCCCCGCGGTAAACGCAGCCTTCAAACACGGCCTCACCACGCCAAGCCGACACGTGAGCACTCTCCTACTCCAGGACAATATTTTAAGAAGCATCAGCACATACGCAGAGCTTTTAAATATTCACAGAAAATAAAATCTCTATCTTTGGAACAAGACAGGTATATAACTTCGTACTCCGGGTTCTACAGATTATGTCAACGGTTGACGTCCCCTGTGTTTGTAAGTCTCGATTTATCTGTGTTGGTGACCCCACGGCGAACAGCCCCCCACTCACGGGACTGTGGGCCCTGTGAGGACATCGGGAGGCCCGGGGACCTGCTGCCAGGACGTCCGGTCCCCGGCCCTGCGGCCTGCCCAGGGCAACCCACTCATGTCCTCCACCGTGACCGCAGGCCTGCGTGTAATGCAGGGGGACAGTTACGGGGCCGTGCCCATTCCCGAGGATTCCCTGGGATGACGGGTGTTTGGGGCTGGAGCCGCGAGGGCGGGGCGCTTTACCTGGGTGAGCCTGCGCTTCTCCGGGCTGGCCGCCTTCTCGCCGTGCAGGGTGTACACCGGCGTGTACTGCACGCAGCCGGAGCAGGTCCCGAAACCGTCCTCACTGTCCTGCACACGAGGGAACATGCGAGCACTCGCTTCAGAACCCTGCTCGATGATCACTGAGGTTCTTTAACGCATCAGCACCGTGGCCGATGGGGGTGCAAATAACCAGATAGCATGTCAGGTGGAAGCCTGAAGGACCTATTTAGAAGAACAGGCTTTCCCACATCTTTCTACGTTATGAATTAATAATTTCCGAAATAATCTCTATTTTGAATAATTTAAGTAAAATTCCTATGAAGATCATTCACGCTCTACCACTACAGTGAAAGTGTTTAGTAGTATTTTTTTTCCTCCAAAGGGAAAATACCAAAACATAACAACTGATGAAATTTGCCAAGATGTAACGTAATCAAGTCAAATACATAAATATTCATATACATGCAATATTCATGATTCAAATACACGCCCTCGAGTGCAAATGTTTATAAATGAAAACCTGCTTAGTTTAACCCTGGCCAGGGTGGTTCAGCTGGCTGGCGTGTCATACCGTAGCTGGAAGGTCGAGGGTTCGATTCCCGGGCACGTGCCTTGGTGCCTGGGTTGCAGGTTTGGTCCCCGGTGAGGGTGTGTGAGAGGCAGCTGACCAATGGTTTGGTCTCACACTGACTTCTCTCCCCTTTTCTCTCTCCCTCCCTTCCTCTCTCTCTAAAATCAATAAGCATGTCCTCAGGTGAGGATAAAAAACTAAATTAAATAAATAAAAACACGCTTAAAGTAGCTGCTATTGGAAAGAAACTATAAAATCAAATGATGGCGTGCATGGCTTAATTCCGCACCGAAAATCATCTTTTTAAAAAAAAAAAAAGTATGCGCCTGAAGCAGGGCTTTCGACAGTGACGCCACGGGGGTCAGCCTGGTGGGATCGTGCCTCCCGTTAAAGCACCTTTGAGGGTCGCGGTCGTTCTGTGCTGAACTAAGTGAGAGAGAGATTGTTCGGTGGGTGTGCCCAGAACGATGGCGAGTGGCCAGAGGGCTCGTCAGGGGAAACCCGTTCCTGAACGCAGGCCGAGGCCCACGCCCGAAGGCCCTAAAACACCCCTCTCCCGGGGTCTGTGAAGTGCACGCCCCCCCGATTCCCCCCCCTCCCCGACGTAAGCACGCCCGAGCAGGACGGGGTGCGCCTTACCTTGTGCTTCAGCTTGCTCTTCACCTCCCTGAGGCCCTGCTTCGCCTGGCTTTTCGCCTGCGGAACAGAGGACACGGCGTCGGGCCCAGTGCGCGTCCCTCGCCGCGGACACGGCAGGGACACGGGGCCTCGCTGCAGGAAAACCGCCCGCTAGTCCCGCTACCCAGGAAAAGAGCGGGTTATACCGGGGAGCTGTGCTTTCGGGGACTCCACACCCCTTACCATCATGCC
>JAPYXV010002275.1:0-13274 GCA_028533065.1 Trachops cirrhosus
TCCTTTCCTTTCCTTTCCTTTCCTTTCCTCTTTCTCTTTAGAGAGAGGGGAAGGGAGAGAGAAAGAGAAGAAGAGAAACATCAATGTGTGGTTGCCTCTTGCACACCCCCTACTGGGGACCTGGCCTGCAACCCAGGCATGTGCCCTGACTGGGAATCAAACTGGTGACCTTTGGTTCACAGGCTAGTATTCAATCCACTGAGCCACACAAGCCAGAGCTAGATAATATATTATATCACTGTTAATTTTTTTGGTTTTGATAATTGTGTAAGAGGACATCCTTGTTCATAGGAAATGCACACTGAAGTATTTAGAGACAGAGGACATGGTTACTGTAGCTTATTCTCCACAATTCAGACAGAGATAGAATGAAATCACTTGGGGCAAAATGTTAACATGAATGACTGCTCAAACTGGTTATACAGGAGTTATTTGTACAATCCTTGCAACTTTTCTATAAGTTTGGAATTATAAAAATAAATGTTATAAAAATAAAATAAAATGGGGATATTACCCACCTCCTAAGGTCATTGTGAAATGTCAAGGAGGTAACAGCTACAAAAAATTACTGTCAGACCCTCCATAAGTGTTAACTTCCTCCCTTGTGTTCCTTCTCAAAACTTCCTTTCTGTCCCATTCTCCTACCACTCGGACATCAAACCAATCGCAGGATAGGCTATGAGTTGCAGGAGGGGCTACGTGCTGTAATATTTATCTTTCTCCCTCCTTGCATCAAACACAGTGCCTGGTATAAAGTGGATGCACAAATAAGTATGTTGAAGTGAGTTCAATGTTTGTGGATAACAGCAGACAGTTGCTGCATTTATTCTTTTAGGTGAGTCCTTTTGAGTTTCCTAGGGATATAATCTTTGAGAAAAATGTGTGCTAACCTAGGTTTCTAGATTCTAAAATCTTGTCTGTCTAAAGCTAAATTCAGATATCTTCTCTTGTAATCTTGTTTTTAATGTAATGTACATATCTGATTATGAAGAGCATTTTAATTTTTAATGTTGTTTTCTGGGGTAATCATTACTTATGATTTCCCCAATCATGGTTTTTAAATGACAGATGCTGGATGAAAAAGAGTTAAAATTAATTTTTAATGAAATTTCATTATACCACAGCTTTTACCATGATTCTATTATATTCTTAATTTTAGTTCCCTGGTTTTGCACACATAACTGGCCATAAGAGTTTGACAAGCACAGAGATCATGAGAATTCAAAGGGAGACAGACTTTCTCAAGTAAGTAATCTCATTCTCTACTATTTCTTAAAACCTTCTAAGACACATTGTGGTCAAAAAGAATTTAAAAATGGACGTAATGGTGTTTGCCCAACCCACTGTTTTTTATTAAATTTTTATAGATATTAAAGGCATAATTGACATAAAATAAACTGCACTTATTTAATGAGTACAATTGACATACGCATATAACTTTAAAACTATCACCTCAGTCAAGAAAATGAACAAATCTATCACTTCCAAATATGTTGTACCTTTTTGAAATTTTTCTCTTGTGCCCCTCCTCATTCATAAGCAACTGTTGATCTGCTTCTTGTCACTATAGCTTAGTTTGCATTTGATTTCATATATAAATAGAATGATTCAGTTGTACTTTTTTGGCCAGCTTCTTTAATTTAGCCTAATTATTTTGAGATTCACCCATGTTGTTGAGTATATCAAACATTTATTTCTGTTTAATGCTGAATAGTATTAAATTGTAGGGATATATCACAATTTGTTTATCTAGTTACCTATTGATGGATATCAAGGTTGTTTCCAGTTTTTGGCTGTTACAGATAAAGCTCTTATGAACATGTGTATACAAGTTGTAATGTGCGGATACTTTCATTTCACTGAGGTAAATGCCTAGCAATGGAATGCCAGGGCCATGTGATAGGTGTATGTTTAACTAAAAAAAAAAAAAACAAAAACTGTCAAAGTGTTTTCCAAAGAGGTTGTACCATTTTACATTCCCACCAGCAGTGTAAGAGAGTTACAGTTCCTCTACACCCTCACAAACACTTTTATTTTTGTTTTTGTTCATTTTAGTGAGATGGCAGATGATTTTTTAAATCATTTTTAATTTTCAATTACAGTTGGCATATATTCTTATTATTATTAGTTTCAGGCATATACCCCAGTGATTAGGCATTACATAACTTAATAAGTGATCATCCCAATAAATCGCACACCTGACACCATACATAGTTATTAGACTATTATTGACTATTCCCTATGCTATACTCTACATCTCTGTGACTGTTCTGTAACATTCAATTTGTACTTCCGAATCGCTTCACTTTTTTCGCCCATCCCCCTGAATCCCCCTCCATCTGGCAACCATCAATACGTTCTCTGTATCTGTGATTCTATTTTTGTTCTGCTTATTCATTTGTGTTGTCTTTTAGATTTAATTGTTGATAGATATGTATTTATTGCCTTTTTATTGCTCATTCATATTTTTGGTCTTCTTCTTAAAGAAGATCCTTTAACATTTTGTATAATACTGGTTTGGTGGTGATGAACTTTTCTTGTCTGGGAAGCTCTTTTTCTGTCCTTCAATCTAAATGACAGTTTCACTGGGCAGAGTAATCTTGGTTGTAGGTCCTTGCTTTCCATCACTTTGAATATTTCCTGCCAATCCCTTCAGGTCTGCAAAGTTTTTGTAAAGAAACCAGCTCCCTTGTAAGTAACTAACTGCTTTTCTCTTGTTGCTTTTAGGATTCTCTATTTGTCTTTAACCTTTGACATCTTAATGATGTGTCTTGGTATGGACTTCTTTGGGTTTATCTTGTTTGGGACTCTCTGCACTTCCTGGATTTGTATGTCTATCTCCTTTACCAAGTTAGGGAAATTTTCTGTCATTATATTTTCAAAAATGTTTTCAATTTCTTACTCTCTCTTACCCTCCAGCAACCTCATGATGCAAATATTGATACACTTGAAGCTATCCCAGAGGCTTCTTACACCATCCTTTTTAAAGATTATTTTTCCTCCTTGCTGTTCTGATTGTTTGTTTTTTCTTAGATTCCAAATCACTGATTCATCCTCTACTTTGTCTAATCTACTGTTGATTCCCTGTAAATTGTTCATTTCAATTAGTATATTTTTCATTTCTGACTGTGTATTTTTTATGTTGTTGAGGTTCTTTACCAAGTTTCTTGAGCATCCTTAAACCAGTGTTTTGAACTCTGCATCTATTAAATTGCATGTCTCTATTTTGTTTAGTTCTTTTTCTGGAGTTTTGTTTTGTTCTTTCATTTGGGCCATGTTTCTTTGTCTCCTCATTTTAGTAGCTTCCCTGTATTTGTTTCTATATATTAGGTAGAGCTACTACATCTGCCAGGTGTGGTAGAGTGGCCTAATGTAATAGGTGTCCTGTAGGGTTCAGTGGCACAGCCTATCACCCTGTCACTCTAGCTGGGCACTCAAGGCGTGTCCTTCCTGTGGGCTGAGTATACCCTCCTCTTGCAGTTGGGCCTTGATTACCATTGGCACAATAATGGGAAGGATTTACCCAGGTCAGTCTGCTGAAGGGACTGGTAGTGACCACTGACCAACAACCTTCAATCACTATGGAGGATCAGTTGTGCAGGGCTCCATAGAGTAGGTCTTACTTCAGCAGGGCTCAGTTGCCCACTGAGTCTATCCCATAAGTATGTCACTTGTGGAGGTCATTAGGTGGTGGTGCTTCAATGTAGTCTGAGTATGCAGGCTCTGGGGCCTCCTGGGAGATGCAGGCCAAGGTCAGCCACCTCCTTTCTCCTACCCAGTGGCCACCAGCATATATTACAAAGTGGTCTGCAGATGGCTGCTACTTGTGCTAGACTTGGAATTGCCTAGGCAAGGCCAAACTGAGAACCAAGTCTGGTTGCTGCTAGTACCAGGCCTGGGGCCAGTTAGTGAGAGGTCCATGGCTCACTGAGGCCAAATGTTGCTTGTATGAGAGATTTTAGGAGAAACTGAAGCAAGAGCCAAGACAAGCCATTTGTATGAAAAATCCACTGGGCAGTTTTGGTGGCCTCAAAGTTACATGGGGCCAGGGCCTCAGGGAATCACCAGAGTGGGGCAAATAGAGTGAGCCAGGTTGATGGAGTCTCAGATATGGTACCTGCCTGCTGGGTCTATGGGGAGAGGGCTCATCAAAGGAATTATGGCCTCTGCCAGCACTCCCGTTTAGGAAAAAGCTGCCATTTTAGTTCTCATCCTGATGCCAAACAATTCAGTTTCTTCCCTGTTTATCTCTAGTGTCATTCAAACTGCTGCCCCATGTTGGAGCTCATAGGAAATGAGTCCAAGTAAGTCCGTCCATAGGCCCTTTAAGAGGAACTGCTTGGGACTCCAGAAGCCTTCATCTTTTTCAGACTTAATCCCTGCTGGTTTTTAAAGCCAGAAGTTATGGGGACTTCTCTTCCTGGCACTGGAACATTGGGCTGGGGAGCCTGGTGTGGGGCTGGGACGCATTGTTCCTCACAGGGGGCCTCCACAGCTGAGATCCCCCCGGGGATATCCTTCTGAGTTTTAGTTGCCACATATCAGTGTGGGACCATCCCATTCTGCTTCTCCACTCCTCCTACCAGTGTCAATGTGGTTTCTTCTTTAAGTCCGTAGCTGTAGGACTTCCATTCAGCTCATTTTCAGGTGGTTCTGCACGATGGTTGTTCTGTAGGTTAGTTGTACTTTCGATGTGGTTGTGGGAACAGGTGAGTACTGTGTTTCCTTATACTGCCATCTTGACCAGAAGTCCCTGGATGTGGTTTTGATTTGCATTCCCCTAGTTATTTTGAACATCTTTTAATGTGCTAATTTGCTCTCTATACATCTTTGGGAAAGTTCAATTTTTTTGCATGTTTTAAAAATTGGGCTCTATATCTTTGCATTATAGAGTTATTCATGTTTTCTTGTGTTAGATGTAAGTTTTGCAAGTATATTCTTCCAGTCTTTGGATTTCCATTTTCCTATGAAAGGTTTTTCCCAAAAGAGCTAAAGTTTTTACATTTGATGAAATCTAATTAATTTTTCTTGTATACATCCTGCTCATTTTGACACATTTAAGAAATATTTTCCAAACCCAAGACATATCCCACTCACTGAGCCCCTTCCTTCCTTCCTTCCTTCCTTCCTTCCTTCCTTCCTTCCTTCTTTTTTTATAGTATGGAATGTTTATTAGTAAAGAATAAGGTGACTGGGTAGAAGGGGGAGATATTAAAAGGAGCCATGCTGTGCCTTTTTATCAAATATTTATGTGGACAACCATTCAGCACTTTGGGTCAGAAAACCAGGGCTCAGAGATGTTAAATCACTTGCAAAGGTTCACACAGCACAGATGGGCTGGAACCTAGTTGCAGTTAGCTCAGGGAGGGGCAAGGACCCAGTGAGGGGCAAGGACCTGATCTACATTACACAATTAGGGAGAAAGGGAGGGAATGATTGAAGGAAGGACTTTTCTCCCTTTGGATAGATTGGTGAATTGAGGCTCAGTATAAGGTAGTAGCTTTAGCAGAGCCAGGGAGTGAATATGAGTGTGCTACTGTGTGGGTCAGATGCAAAGGCCCAGAGCCAGGTCTGAACTTACTGGAGGCACACGTGCTATGCCATCTCCATGGTGTCATGGAAGCAGTGTGGGCAGAGCAGGCAGGATTGCAGGCATTGTGCAGGGACAGGTGGCTGGAGTGCTCGAAGTCTGCATGTGAAGGACTTGAGTTCTGAGTGTGACCTGCAGTGGCTGCACAGCTGCAGGATGCTGGCAGCTGTAGCCCCTACAAGGGCTAGGGTCTCCTGGGGGTGGCTTATGCTGGGGCAGCCCCTGGGGCTCCTCCTCTAGCTGCTTCGTGTGCATGTAGGGGAACTTGTTGGCACTGATAAGCAGGTGACAACCCAGCTGTGGGGATCAGGGCCCTACCACCAAGGAAGTGGATGAGGGGCCTTCCATTTCAGCGAAAGGGGGAGACTTGGAGAGCAGTGAGCCCATAGTCTCTGGAGAGAAGGATTGATTAATTTTTTTAATGCTTTCTTGTATAAGTTTTCTCCCTTAAATTTAGGTCTATAGTCCATATTTAGTTAATTTTATATGTGGTGTGAGGTAGTGGTTCAGGCTCATATTTTTGCACATGGATATCAATTTATTCCAGAAAAGATGATCTTTTCCCCCTTGATTACTTTTGGAATCTGTTTCTGTACTCTATATTCTGCTCTATTGATATTTGTCTATATTTATTTATTACCACACTGACTTGATTACAACAGCTTTATAATAAGTCTTGAAACCAAGTATTATAAATTCTCCAACTTTGATTACAACAGCTTTATAATAAGTCTTGAAACCAAGTATTATAAATTCTCCAACTTTGTTCTTTTAAAAAATTATTAAATATATTGGGGTGACATTGGTTAATAAGATTATATACATTTCTTTCCTTTTTTTAAAACATCAATCAGTTGCCTTTCACATACCCCCAACCAGGGACTTGGCCTGCAACTCAGGCATGTGCCCTGACTAGGAATTGAACCTGTGACTTTCCAATTCACAAGCCAGCGCTCAATCCATTGAGCTATACCAGCCAGGGAATATTATATAGATTTCAACTGAACAATTCTGTAATATATCATCTCTATATTATATTATGTATTTACTACTCAAAACTAAGTCTCATTCTGTCACCATATATTTGAGCCCCTTTATCCTCTTCTGTCTCTTCCCAACTTTATCTTTTTTTAAAATTATGTTTTATTGATTGTGCTATTACAGTTGTCCTGCTCTCACCCTTGGCCCTCCTCCACCCAGTGCCCCTACTCCCACTGGCAATCCCCCACCATTGTTCATGTCCATGAGTCATGCATATAAGTTCTTTGGCTACTCCATTTCCTATACTGTACTTTACATCCCCATGGCTATTCTGTAACTACCTCTTTGTACTTCTTAATTCCTTCACCTCCTCACCCATCTTCCCCTCCCCCCTTCCATCTGGCATCTATCTGGTGACTAACTTCTTTTCTCTTGCTGCTTTTAAGAGTTTCTCTTTATCTTGAATCTTTGGCATTTTAATTATGATGTGTCTTGGAGTAGGCCTCTTTGCATACATCATGATTGGGACTCTGTGATTCCTGGACTTGCATGTCTTTTTCCTTCACCAAATTAGGGAAGTTTTCTTTCATTATTTTTCAAATAGGTTTCCTATTTCTTGCTCTTTCTCTTCTCCTCTGGCACCCCCATGATGTGAATGTTGGATCTCTTGAAGTTGTCCTAGAGGCTGTTTATACTATCCTCATTTTTTTTGGATTCTTTTTTCTTCTTGTTGTTTTGCATGGTTGTTATTTTCTTCCTTATATTCCAAATCATTGATTTCATTCTCAGCTTCCTCCACTCTACTGTTGTTTCCCTGTAGATTCTTCTTCGTTACTGTATCCTTCATTTCTGACTGGGTCTTTTTTATGCTGCTAAGGTCCTCACTAAGTTCCTTGAGCATCCTTATAAACAGTGTTTTGAACTCTGCATCTGGTAGATTGCTTATCTCTATTTTGTTTAGCTCTTTTTCTGGGGTTTTGATCTGTTCTTTCATTTAGGCCATGTTTCTTTGTCTCCTCATTTTGGCAGCTTCTCTGCCAAATGTTTGTTTCTATGTATTAGGTAGAGCTGCTTTGACTCCGGGTCTTGGTAGTGTGTCCTAATGTAGTAAGTGTCTGGTAGGGTCCAGTGGCATAGCCTCCCCTATCATATAAGCTGGGTACTCAAGATGTCCCCTTTGTGTGGGCTGAATACACCCTTCTCTTGTAGTTGAGCCTTGGTGGCTCTTGGCAGATCAGTGGGAGGGATTTACCCAGGCCAGTCAGCTGCAAGGACTGGCTGTGACCACTGACCACCAACCTCTGCCCTCTGTGGAGGATCAGCTGTGCAGGGAGGGGCAGGGTGGTAGTGATCTGACCTGGTTTATAGTTGTCCACTGACTGTGCTGGCCCTGAGGTTTCCTGGGTGTTGCAGGCCAAGGTCAGTCTCCATCTGTGTTTTGCCCAGGACACCCTGCTTCAGCTGTAAAGCAATCTGAGATGGCTGCTGCTGATGCTGGGCTTGGAGATTCCTTGGGGAAGCAAGCTGTGAATCTAATCTGGCTGCTAGGACTAGCCAAAGCCAACTTTTGCTTGTTTGATAGGATTTAGGGGCCAAGACCAGCTATTCATATTGAAAAGCAACCTAGGTGGACCTGTAAGTTGGGTGGGGCAGAGTCTCCTGGGACCTCCAAGGAGGGTCAAACAGTATTAGCCAGGTTAATGGAGTCTCAGATATGGCACCAGCTTACCTGCTCTGTTGCAGGGGAGGTTAGAAAAGTGACAATGGCCTCTGCTTGCTTTGATGCCAGACATGTTAGCTTCTCCTTTTATACTATTGGTGCCTTTGAAGCTGCTACTCCAGTGCTGGAGCTTACAGGAAGTGAATCTGAATAGGTGAGTCTGTGTGTGGGTTCTTTAAGAGGAACTGCTGGGGCTCCAGCAGTTTCTTCCACTGACTCAATCCCTGCTGGTTTTTACAGCCAGAAGTTGTGGGGACTTATCTTCCTGGCACTGGAATCCTGGGTTGGGGGGTCTGGTGTGGGTCTCAGACTCCTTGCTCCAAAGATACTCCTCCCAAATTTTTATCCACATGGTTGCGGGACCAGCTCTTTTTGCGTCTGTACCCCTCCTACCAGTCTGGATGGATGTGGTTTCTTTAATTCTGTAGTTGTCCTACTGCCATTCAACTCAATTTTGTCATTGTCAGACTTCCATTCATTTCAATTTCTGATGTTACTGAGTGATGGTTGTTCTATATTTTAGTTGTAATTTTGATGTGGTTGTATGAAGAGGTGAGCCATGTTTGCCTATGCTGCCATCTTGATCAAAAGTCTCCCAATTTTGTTTTTCATTTACAAAAATGTCATGGCTATTCTAGGACCTTGGATTTTCAAATACATTTTAATATCAGCTTGTCAAGATCTGTAAAATGTCTGCTAAAGTTTTTACTTGGATTGCATTTAATTTATATGTTAATTTAAGAAAAATTGACATAACAGTTTTGTGTCTTTAAAGTCAAGGAAAATGGTATACTTCATCATTTTACATAGTCTTCCTTAATGTCTTTCAGCAATGTTATATACTTTTCAATGCACAAGATTTATATATGTATTGTCATATCCCTAAATATTTCATATTTTTGATGATGTCATAAGTGGTATTGCTTTTAAAATTTAAATTTCTAATTATTCATTGCTAGAATATAAGATACAGTCAATTTTTGTGTAGTGTCCAAATATCCTTGCTAAACTCACCTATTCTCTTAGCTTTTATCTGGATAGGTGATCAAGTCACCTGGAAATAAAAATGGTTGTTTTCCGCCTTCATTTCCTATATAAATCTTTTTTCTTTTTCTTGACTTCTTGGATTGACCAGCACCTCCAGTAAATTTGTAATGGACATGATGAGAGTAGACATCCTTGCCTTATTCCTGATCCTAGGGAGAAACTATTCCATTACTTGATATTAAAGTTGATATTAGCTGTAGGGTTTTTCTTACCCTTCAGATTGAGGAAATTTTCTCTTACTGGTGAGATTTATTTATTTATTTATTTATTTATTTATTTATTTATTTAAAAAATAAGGGCTAGATGTTGGACTTAGTCTAAAGCATTTTCTCCATCTAGTACATGATCATATGGTTTTTCTTTTTCTGTTCATGTAATAAATTACAATGATTGATTTTCAAGTTTTAATTCAACCATGAATTCATGAGATAAATCCCACTTTTATAAACATTTCATGTTATGTTTAATTTGACCCACTAAAATATAAACATTTTTTGCATGTATGTGCATGAGAGATATTGGTATATAGGTTTCTTTGTCTTGTAATGTCTTTGCCTGGTTTTAGTATCAGGATAATTCTGGCTTCATAAAATAACTTGGAAAGTATTCACTCTACAGTACTGTGAAAGAGTTGGTGTATAATTGGTATTATTTCTTTCTTATATATTTGATAGAATTCACCAGTAAAGGCAGTGAGGTCCGGAGTTTTAATTTTTTTGTTTTTAGTTTTCACCCAAGGACATTTTTTTCCATTGCTCTTTAAAGAGAGAGGAAGGGAGAGAGAGAAACATTGATGTGAGAAAGACACACCTATTGGTTGCCTCCCATATGCACCCAGAACTGGGATTGTCCACATCCAAACAGGGGACTGAAACCACAACCTAGGTATGTTCCCTGACTGGGAATCAAATAGCAACCGTTTGGTTACAGGGTTGACACTGCAACCAGCTGAGCCACACCAGCCAGGGCAGGGTCCAGAGTTTTAAGAATGATTTTAAACTACACATTCAATTTCTTTAATAGATATAAGTCTTTTCAGGTTTATCTATTTCTTTTTTAATGAACCTTGCATTTTATTTGCTTTTCTTTTTCTAATTTCCTTAATGTGGAAGATGAAGCCATTCATTTGAAACCTTTCTTCTTTTGTAATTATAGGCATTTAGAATTGTAATACAGTCATTTCCTGCTGAGTACTGCTCTAGTTGAAACCCCCAAATTTTGATATGTTGTTTTCTTTTTAATTCAGTTTAAACTGGTTGTAATTATTCTTATTATTTCTTTTTGACTCATGGGCTATTAGAAGTGTTTTTGTTAAATTTCCCAATATTTGGGGATTTTCCTTATATTTTGTGGTTTATTTAAAATTTAATTCCTTCAGAGAATATATATATTATATGATTTGATTGGTAAATTTTTCATGTACACTCAAAAAGAATGCATATTTTGCTAGGCTAAGTATTCTATAATTGTCAATTAGGTCAATTATAAATTGTCACAGTGTTAAATCATTTTTATTTTTATTAATGTTATGTCTGTGTTCAATCAATTTCTGAGAAAGTTAAGTTGAAATCTGTGATTATAATTATGGATTTGTCTACTTACCTTTACACTCTATCAGTTTCTTGCTTCACGTAATTTGAAGCTCTATTAAGTATGTAAATCTCTTAGATTTTTATGTCCTGTTGCTAAATTGACCCCTTTATCATAAAACAACACGGGTAATATTCTTTGTTCAGAAATCTGTTTTGTTTGATATTAATGCAGTTATTTCCCCTTTCTTAAGATTAGTATTTGCATGATGTACCTTTCATTCTTTTGCTTTTAACCTATTTGTGTCTCTCTTTGTAAAGCTGGGTTTTTTAAAACAGCATACAGTTAAGTCTTGCTTTGTTAAAAATTGCATCTCACAATCTCTGCATCTTGAGATGAGACTATATTTATTCTGATTATTGATATGTTTGATTTTGAATCAGCCACCATGCTATTTGTTTTGTTTTGTTTTTTTAAATCTATTTTGTTGTCTTTTCTTTTTTCTGCCTTCTTTTGGATTAATTGGGTATGTTTTATGATTCTGTTTTAGTATTTGATCTCCTTTGTTGGCTTATTAGCTGTAACTTTTTTTAGTGGTTGCTGTAGGGTTTATAGTATATGTATATTTTAAACTTATCATAGCTTATCTTCAAGTAATATTATATTGGGTGCTTAGTTGTATTTAACTTCATTTGAAACAATTTTGTTAGATTATGTTGTGACAACTATTAGTCATATCAGTGTGCATTTAAAAAAAACTTATCAAAATTGGTGAAATTTATTTATTTATTTATTTTTTTATTTTACAGATTTTATTTATTTATCTTCAGAGGGGAAGGGAAGGAGAGAGGGAGAGAAATATCAATGTATGGTTGCTTCCTGTGCATTCCCTGCTGGGAACTAGCCTGCAACCCAGGCATGTGCCCTGACTGGGAATTGAACCGTGATCTCTTGGTTCACAGGCCCGCGCTTAATCCACTAAGCTACACCAGCCAGGGCAAAAATTGGTGAAATTTTTGTGCAGCCATTTAATATTGAAGATGGAAGAAGATATGCAACATTTTTAGCATATTATGCTTTTTATTTCAAAAAAGGTAAAAACACAAGTGAAACACAAAAAAAGATTTGTGCAGTGTATGGAGAAGGTACTGTGACTGATCAAACATGTAAAAAGTGGTTTGTGAGATTTCTTGGTACTATTGACATTTTGTCCAAATAATTCTTTGCTGTGGGGCTGTCTTATTCATTGGAAGATGTTTAGCAGCACCCCTGGCCTCCTCCCACTGAAGGCCATAGTGGAAGATAGCTGACATAGTCAAAATATTCAAATCAATAAAGTTATTGGTAAAAATGAAAAATGTATCTTTTTATGGTTTCAAATTAACTTTATTGAGGTATAATTTCCATTAAAAAATGGAAACATTTAAAATATTTGGTTTGATGTTTTTATAAATGTATACAGCTGTAACCACTCTAATCAACATACAGAACATTGTTGTCACATGAGTAGTTCTCTTTAGCCCTTTTGCAGTCACTTCTCTTCTTCCTTAGGCCTCTGGACTCTAGGCAGCTACTTATTTGGTTTCTATCACTGTAATTGTTTTGTTAAAAAAAGAAAAAGAAAGTTCTTTGTCCTTAGACTCATTTGCTGTCTCAATTTCTGGGAGGCAAACCTGAGTGTAAACATAAGCATTAAATTAAATTAAATTAAAGTAAAGTAAAGTAAAGATAATTACATTAAATTAAATTATCAAAACAGGTCCTTTTGTTTCTTTAAGCTGTTGGTTTTTGTGAACTTTAAGCTGATGAGAACAGATCTCTACAGTTGATCTTAGCCAAAAGTCTGAGAAAAGCTCTTGTGAACTTCAGACGATGCTATAAATCCTTTGACTTAATTACTCCACTTAACCTCTTTGTAAATTTTAAAAGTTTCATCTCTTAAAAAATCTTATAAGATCAATAGTTATTATGTTGCTCTATAGAGTCAATCTAAATTATTTTTATGATATTGGACTAATTTAAATTTAGTTAATTAGTGACTTTTTGTTCCTTACAAAACTTTTAAAAGAAATTATAATTATGCCCATTTTTTTTCTTTTATAAAACAAGAACCTCCTGGACTAACCTTTCTGCATTATTTTAGAACATGTGAGGACTAAGCCCTGTTGATATAACTGACTATGGCAAGAATTTTTGCTTTGAATGGGTTATACACTAAGCCTTAGAGCATCCGAAGTACTGATTCAATCCCAGAGGTAAATAGAAAAACTAGGCCACTATTTATTTAATTACTTATTTTTTTAAATATATTTTATTGATTATACTATTACAGTTGTCCTATTCCCCCCCTTCATTCCCCTCCACCCTGAACACCCTCTCCCACCCACATTCCCCCCCTTTACTTCA
>JAPYXV010002276.1:0-13274 GCA_028533065.1 Trachops cirrhosus
CACAATAAGAAACAAAAAGGAGAGATTAGAACTGATACCACAGAAATACAAAGGATTATAAGAAATTACTACAAAGAAGTATATGCCAAGAAATTTGAAAACTTCAGTGAAATGGACACATTTCTAGAAAAATACAAGCTTCCAAAACTCAATGAAGCAGAAGCAGAAAGCCTGGACAGACCAATAACAGCAAATGAAATTGAAGCAGTAGTCAAAAAAACTCTCAGCACACAGAAGCTCTGGACCTGACAGTTTCACAAGAGAATTCTACAAAGCATTTTAGGAAAAGCAACCCCTATCCTTCACAGACAACTACAAAAAATTCAAGAATATGGAAGAATCCCAAATGCTTTTTATGAAATCAGCATCATAGTAATCTCAAAACCAGATAATGACACAACAAAGAAAGGACACTTCAGGCCAATGTGGATGATGAACATAGATGCTGAAATCCTCAACAAAATATTGTCAAATCACATTCAGGAATACATTAAAAAGCTACACCATGATCAAGTGGGATTCATCCCAGGAACACAAGTATGGTACAATATCCACAAATCAATAAATATAATACATCACATAAACAAAAGGAAAGAAAAAACACATTATCATATCAATAGATGTAGAAAAATCATTTGACAAGGTACAGCACCTGTTTATGATAAAAACACTCAGCAAAGTGGGATAGAAGGAGCATTCCTCAATATAATAAACACCCTATATGAAAGACCTACTGCCAATATCATACTTAATGGGCAAAAACTAAAACTTTCTCACCAAGATTAGGAACAAGACAGTGATGTCCAATGTCACCATTACTACTCAACACAGTATTGAAAGTCCTAACCACAGCAATCAGAGAAGAAGAAATAAAAGTTTCCAAATGGGAAAGGAGAAATTGAAACTGTCATTGTTTGCAGATGACATGATAGTATACATAGAGAATGCTTTAGAATCCACCAAAAAACTACTCAATGTAGTAAGTAAATTTGGCAAAACAGGAGAATACAAAGTCAATATTCAGAAATAAAAGACATTTTTGTATACTTACAATGAAATATCAGAAACAAAACTCAGAAAAAAACATCCCATTTGTTACAGCAAACAAGAAAAACAAAGTACCTAGGAATAAACCTCACCAAGGAGGTAAAAGACCTGTACTGAGAAAACTATACAACACTAAAGAAGGAAATTGAGGAAGACACAATCAAATGGAAGCAGGTACCATGTTCTTGGGTTGGAAGAATTAACATAATCAAAATGTCCATATTACCCAAAGAAATGTATGGATTTGTCACAATCCCCATTAAAGAACTAATGACATATTTCACAGATCTGCACAAAGATTTCAAAAATTTATATGGAACCCTAAATGACTGAAAATAACTGCAGCAATTTTGAGAAAGAAGAACAAAGTAGGAGGGATCACAATACTTGATATCAAGCTGTATTACATTACTACTGTAATCAAAACAGCCTCATTCTGGCATAAGAACAGACACATGGACCAATGGAACAGAATAGAGGGCCCAGAAATAAACCCAAATCCCTATGGTCAATTAATATTTGACAAAGAGGGCAAGAACATAAAATGGAGTAAAAATAATCTCTTCAACAAACCGTGTTGGGAGATCTGGACAGCTACAGGTAAAAAAATGAAACTCAATCACCAACGTACACCATACATAAAAATAAATTCACAGTGGATAAGAGACTTAAATATAAGTTGTTACACCATAAAAGACCTAGAAGAAAACATAATCAGGAAAATATTATTCCACACAGGGATATTTTCACTTATGTGTCCCCTAGAGCAAGGGACATAAAGGAAAGAATAAATAAATGGAATCTCATCAAAATAAAAAGCTTCTGCACTGCTAAAGAAAACTGCATTAAAATGAAAATAGCACCAACTATATGGGAAAACATGTTTGCCAATAATATCTCATGCAAGGGTTTGATGTCCAAAATGTATAAAGAACTCACATAAGTCCACTCCACAAAAACAAACAACCCAATTAAAAAATGGGCAGAACACCTTAACAGACACTTCTCCAAGAAGGCATGCAGAGGGTCCAGAGACATTTGAAAAGATGCTCAGCAGCACTAGCTGTCAGAGGGATTGAAATTAAAACCACAATGGGATACCTCTTTACACCAGTGAGAGTGGCCAATACAAACAAATAAAAAAAACAGGTGTTGGGGAAGATGTGGAGAACGGGGTACCCTAGTGCACTTTCGGTGGGTTTGTGGACTGATGCAGCCACTATGGAAAACAGTATGGAATTTCCTCAAAAAACTAAAAATGGGACTGTTTTTTGACCCTGCAATTCAACTTCTGGGATTATATCCTAAGAACACTGAAACACAAATCCAAAACAACTTATGCACTCCAGTGTTCATAGCAACACGATTTACAATAGCCAAGTGCTGGAAGCAACCTAATTGCCCATCAGTAAATGAATAGATCAAAAACTATGATACATTTACACAATGGAATAGTATGCACCCGAATGAATGAAGGCACTGTTATCCTTTGTGAAAGCATTGATGGAACTGGAGAGTATTATGCTAAGTGAAATAAGCCAGGACACATGGAGAAAATCAAGAGAGGTTGGAAACAGGCAAGGGAGGTGGGTATGTTGGTGTGGGTGGGAGTGTTGAGAGGAAAATGCAGACAAGTGTACTTGAATAAAATGCAATAAATAAAGAAAATTAAATGTGGTATGAGATGATTAAAAAAGAAATATTGATAATAAGATTTAAAAAAAAATCTAGTTATTTGGTTGCCCCTGTATTATTATTGAAATGATGGCATTAACAGACACCCAGTAATAATAGTATAGTATTATCTATGTTTCAGGTTTTTATCAATTGGTTTTAAAGATGTTATAACCATATGTACTGAGTATGATTCAAAACAATTTTGTGATGACTAATTTAGAAATACTTATATCTGGTGGCATCATCAGTTATAATTTATCTGGCAAATATTTCACTATATCGCATATATTTTAAAATATAGTCTTCAATAATATTTGATGTGTTGGCTTCTCTTAAAAAATTCTTGTTGCTTTTACTACTAAAAGAGGTAATGTGATCTAGTTCAGATAGTTTACCAAAATTCATGATGAGTCACAATCGCCACCACCACCATTGTGGTTTCCATAACTCTGACTCCCAAAATTATATAAAGGATGACCCAAAAAACCTGGAATTTATTTATTTAAAAATTGTGTATTTATTCTTACATGTTTAAACTTCAGTCACCTTCAGAGTACTCTCCATTTGATGCAATATACCTATCGAGATTTTTTTCCACCACTCAAAACATGTTTTGACCTTGGTGATTTTTATGCCTTTTAGTGATTCTGCCATTTTTTGTTTCACCTCTTCCACATCAGCAGAATGTTTGGTTCCCTTTAAGGCCTTTCTTCATCTGGGGAAACAAAAAAATTTGCTCAGGGAGAAATCATGTGTTTAGGTAGGGTAGGGCATGGGACCCATGCCATTTTTGGTCAAAAATTGCTGAATACTTAGAGCAGTGTAGTCAGGTGCACTCATAAATCACCCATCATGAAATGGACAAACACAATGAGTCTTAAAAAAAATTCACTGAATCCCAATGCAGCCTCTCACAACAATGCCAGCTAGTACACTGATGCAGGTGGGGTACTAGAATACTCACCTAGTAGGGGAAGCTTGTACTACAAGAGACCTACCCTCCAGAAGATCATTTCAGGTTTTTGTGTCACCCTCATACATAAAATTGTGTTTGTATATGAAGTATTCATTTTTTGAAAGCAAGGAAAGATAGCACTTCAAATGCTTGAATCTACAGATATTAACACTGTGCTCATGGACAATAACAAGGTGGGTGGAAACAAGGGAAGGAGGTGGGCAGGGCTGGAGTGGTGGAGAGTGGGGGAAAGGCAGCAAACTGTACTTGAACAACAATAAAAAAAACACTGTGCTCTAATAGTTTTTTTCCAAGATGAAATAGTTGCTTGAAAGAGCTTATATTGGACTCAAGAAACCAGTGAATCCAAAGTTTTTTCATTGATAACTGCTGCCTTTAATTCATGTACTTTTTATTTTATTATTCTTAAATGCATGATTACAGTTTCAGTTTGAATCTTTTGAAATGTACTGGAACTCTTTTGAACTGCTGGTGGGAGTGTAAATTATTTAAAAAAAACATTGTAAAACTAGTGTATTTACTAATACTGAACATATACATATCCTATGACCAAGAAATTCCACTTTTCAGAATAATCCACAGAAATACAGGTATATATTCACAAGACAAGTGCATTAATGTCCACTGCAAAACTCTTCATTGTGGCCCCACACTGGAAACTATTGAAATATTCATCAATAGAATGGACAAACAAACCATATAGTCACATAACATTATCTAACAAAAACAAAGAATGCTCTATACATACAACATGGATGCATCACTCAAACATAATGTTGAGGCAAAAAGTCAAACACAAAAGAGAATGTACTGTGTTTTTTTATTTATATAAAATACCCCTGAAGAGTAGTTGATGGAAGGAGAATGAGGATATCTTTTGGGGTACTGTTAATTTAGGTATTGATTACCTAATTTTGTTCAGTTTGTTAAAATTCAGTAAACTATACACAATTTAACTGTACTCTTTATGCTATGTTATAACTTTAAAATACATAAAATGTTTTTAGCAAATGAGATGATACTAGCTTAAACACTATAATTTTCATAGATAATATTATCAAGGAACTGAAGACCTTAATAAGTAAACCAACATTTTAATAAACCAACATTTACTGCATACCTTAGTGGCCATTATTTAGTAATCAGTTTGTATACAACTGAATTAATACTGATAAATGACATGTAAGAGATGTATTATCCAGGTTCTCAAAGAGAATTTATGCCCAAGACTACACAGCTAATAACTTCCAGTATAAAAGACCCTAATGACCTGATCGCACTGTCTTTAACAGAAATGTAAGTCCTTCAGAAAGCTCAGTGAACTGGGCAACATGAGTTTTGAGTTCTAAGCCTGGCCTTATCATTCATTCATGCATTCATTTATCTGACAGCATTTAATTGATCACAATGTGCCTATGTACAAGGGATGTGTGTGTGTGTGTGTGTGTGTGTGTGTGTGTGTGTGTGTAATCTCTCAGGGGACTCATTCTCTTTATCTGTAAAATACATGTGTTAGTCTAAATGATCTCAGAGGCCTCTGTCAACTTTATCATTTCACAAATTGGAGTATGTGGAACTCTAGTATGCTGGCTTGTATTAGGAATTATAGGAAAAAAAGGGTATTGTGAACAAATGAATTTGAGAAATGCTTCTTTACTCAAGGTAAACAGATGTCTTTATTGGGACACTTAAAGTGAAGTCTGTAACATGCTAATATACACTGAATTCTCAAGAAGGATAGAGTATCCAGCATCTTTCAAATTTATTTGACTGTGTAACCCTTGGTATTTTGTGGAATACACTTCCTAAGAACAAGTACTAAATGCAAATTGAGCGACAGAATATTTACCTGGGATTAAGCTTATTCACATTAATTATTTTGACACCACAAAAATACAAAGGATTAAAAGAAAATATTATGAACAATTATATTCTCAAAAATTGAACAATCTGGAAGAAATATATAAAATCTTAGAAGCATATAGTCATTCAAGACAGAATCAAGAAGGAATAGAAAGTCTGATCAGAATGATTACAACAAATGAAATCAAAGCAGTAATCCAAAAACTTCCCCAAAATGAAAGTTGTGTACTTTCACAACTTTCTTCTTTATGAAGAACAGCTTCATAAGTGAATTTTACCAATCATTCAGAGAAGATCTAGCCCCATCTATCCTTCTCAAACTATTCAAAGAAAATTCAAGAAGACAGAAGATTACCAATCTCATTTTACAAGGCCAGCACTATCTAAATTCCAAAACTAAATAAAGACACTACAAAAAAAGAAAATTATAAAACAATACTCATGATGGAGATGCAAAATTCTTAAACAAAATAATAGCAACCCAAATTCAGTAATGCATTAAACAGATCATACACCATGATCAGGTGGGATTTATTCCGGAGATGCAAGTTTGGTACAATATCCACAAAACAATTAACATGGTATACCATATAAACAAAATGAATGATAAAAATCATACAATCATATCAACTGATGCAGAAAAGCATCTGACAACATCCAGCACCCATTTATGATAAAAAAAACTCTAAGCAAAGTGGGGATAGAGGAAACATAACTCAGCATAACAAATGTACAGCCAACATCATACTCAACAGGGAAAAACTAAAAATATTTCCCTTAAAATAGAAAAAAGACAAGAACGTCCATTTTCAGCACTCTTATTCAGCATAGTACTGGAGGTCTTAGCCACAGCATTCAAACCAGAAGAAGAGAAAAATTATCCAAATTGGAAGAAAGACATAAAACTGTTCTTATTTACAGATGACATGGTACTGTATACAAAGAGCCCAAAGGATTACACTAAAAACACTAGAACTGAAAAATGAATTCAGTAAAGTTACAGGATACAAAATAAACATTCAAAAATTAGTTGTATTTTTATATACCAATAATGAATTATCATAAATGGAAACCAAGAAAATAATCTCATTTACAATTGCATCAAAAATATCTAGTAATTAATTTAACTAAAGAATTAAAAAACCTATACTAAGAAATTTAAAAGGTACTAAAGAAAAAAATTGAAGAAACAAGTAGATAGAAACATATGCCATGCTTATGGACAGAAAGAATTAATATAATTAAGATCTCCATAAGCAATCTATAGATTCAATGAAATTCTTATAAAAATACCAAGGGCATATTTCATAGGACTAGAACAAATATGCCAAAAATTGATGTGGAAACACAAAAGAGCACTAATAGCTTGAGCAATCTTGACAAAGAAGAACAAAATTGGAGGTATCAAAGTACCTGACATCAAACTGTACTACAAGCCTACAGTAATCAGAACAGCGCAGTACTATCATAAAAACAGAGATATAGATCAATGGAAGTGAGTGGAGAGCCCAGAAATGAATCCATGCCTATATGGTCAATAACTATATGACAAATGAGACAAGAATATACACTAAAGTAAAAATAGTCTATTCAATAAATGGTGTTGGGAAAATTGGACAGATACATGAAAAAATGAAATAACAGCATTTTACACTACATACAAGAATAAACTCAAAATGGATTAAAGATTTAAATGTAAGATACAAAACCATAAAACAGGCAGTAGAATCTCTGACATTTATCTTAGAAACATTTTTTTCTGACATGTCTCCTGAGGCAAGGGGAAAAAGGAAAAATAAATGAATGAGGCTCCATCAAACTAAGAAGTTTCTGTACAACAAAAGAAACTATCAACAAAACTGAACGGGATAACATCTGACATGGGTTTATATCTAGAACTTATAAAGAACTCATACAACTCAACACCCAAAAACAAACTAAGAAATGGGCAGGTAATTTTAATAGATTCTTCACCAAAAGGATATAAAGATGGCCAGTAGACAAATGAAAAGATGCTCAATGTCACTAATCATCAGACAAATGCAAATTAACACCACAATGAGATAGCACCTCACACCTGTCAGAAAGGCTATCATCAATAAAAAAACAAGTGTTGGTAATGATGTGGAGAAAAGGGAACCCTCATGCACTATAATTGGGAATGCAGATTGGTGCAGCTGCAATGGAAAACAGTATGGGATTTCCTCAGAAAATTAAAAATGGAACTGCCTTATGACCCATAGGCATAGCTGAAAAAAAACCAAAACACTAATTCAAAAGTATATATGCACTCCTATGTTCATTCTAGCATTAATTTCAATAATGAAGAAATGGAGAAATCCAAGTTTCCAACAATAGATGAATAGATAAAAAAGAAGTAGTGGTTCATATATACAATGAATACTACTTGGCCATAAAAAAAGAACAAAATCATATCATTTGTGTCAGCATGGATGATCTTAGAATGTATTATGCTAAGTGAAATAAAGCATATAAAGAAAATATCATATGATTTCACTTATATCTCGGATCTTAAGAACAAAATAAATGAACAAATGAAATTGAAACAGACTCATAGACACAAAGAGCTAACTGGTGGTTGTCAGAGAGGAGGCTATGGAACGCTGGATGAAAATTAGGGACTAAGAATTACAAATTGGTAGTTACAAAGTAGTCACAGGGATGTGAATTACATCATAGGGAATATATAGTCAGTAATATTGTAATGACTATGTATAATATCAAGTGGGTACTGGAAATATCAGGTGACCAGTTTGTAAATTATATTATTGTCTAGCCACTATGCTCTACACCTGAAACAAATACAAAATAATGTTGAATGTAAACTTTATTAACAATAAAAATATTCCTAAATAAAATAGAAAATATGCAACCCAAGTATTTATCAACCGTAGGATGAACAAGTATATTATGGTATAATCACACCTTTTGCTACAGTGAAAATGAATGATTTACACACAATAACATATATAACTTTCATGTCAGTGGAAAATAGAAGTTGTAGAAGAATGTATAATGTATGATGAGTCTATGTATATAAAGAAGAAAATGCGTAAACTAAACAATGTATTTTTAGGGACACAAACATGTAATGAAAATATAAATAAATGAAAGGAAATGATAAGCACAAAAACCAGGGTAGTAAATTACCTCAGAATTAGGAGGAAAAGGCATCTGATCAGAAAAAGAACTACACAGGCAGTGTTCTTATTCTTAACCTGGGTAGTAGGTACATAGAAGACAACCACAGCCATGTATTTCTAATGCTTTTGTCTGTTCAATATTTAATAAAATCAATTTTTAAAAGTAAATTACCGCCTGTTTTGTGACGAATGGAATGAAAGAGATCCATAGTAGAAATTGGCAGGCTTCTAAGGACCATGTCACAGTATTCAAAGTGAATGATCTTGTTGCTTGGGCTAGAGTTTTGATAGTAGGTAAATATCAGGCAAAAGTGGTTATATTCAGGATTCTTTTCAGAAGTAGAAACAATAGGTGCTGTTGAAAGAAAGAAGTCCTAGGATTTTGCCTGAGCAACTAAATGGGGGTGAAGCTATTTAAGGGGAGGGTACAGTGGAAGGAAATGGAAGCTTTCAAAACTGGGCTGAAAAGAGTAATATCCTGTACTGGAGCAGGATCTGGAGGTGGGGTGGTTATGTCATACATGGGATAATCTCCACTTTCATAATCAATGGAACTTATGGTTACAACATTCCTTTAACTCTGCAGCAAGCCCAGATATCTTTTTGCATGTTGACAATAAGCACTAGTTCTTGTTTAATGGGTATTTGTACTCTAAGGACATTTGGTGTAACTCTTTAGATTGGCATAACGAGACTAGCAATTGGAAAGCTTGCTAAAAGTAACTTCAGTAATGTCACCAATATTTCATTTAAAATGAAAACAAGGACTTATGGTCATTCTGTTTTTTTAACATCATTTCAAAACATTTTCTTATCTATTACTCATTTACAATATATAATGCTCATAAATTAACTATGGCAGATAACAAATTAATCACATAGAAAATGAAAAAAATAGAGCAAAGGTGAGACTAGCTGCAACAACGACTACAAATAGGTTCCCATGATTCTCAAGATTTAGACATATTGCTAAATTCTATGGTTATGTATAATTGAAATGTCCTTTAGAAAATCCCTACATTGTTAGTAATACTACAATGTATACAATAAAAGTATAATCTAGGTGTGTCTTACACAAAATTTCATGCTTAAAGAGAATGTTATGGTAAATAATTTCTAATGTTGATATATTCAGAATACAAAGAGCACTGTCAAAGATAGAAATTCTTCAAATAAAAGAATATATTTTAATGTGCTAACCAAATAAAAAATATTTAGCCAATAAACTTGTTTCTCTATATTATTTTTGTTTTAAAGATACTCTAACCAAGAATGTATTAATTTAAAAATTTTCCACCCTTGCTGGTGTAGCTCAATGGATTAAGTATGGGCCTGTGAAGCAAAGGGTCACTGGTTCGATTCCCAATCAGGGCACATGCTTGGGTTGTGGGACAATTTCCCAGTAGGGGACACATGAGAGACAATCATGCATTGATGTTTCTCTCCCTCTCTTTCTCCCTCCCTTCCCTTCTCTCCAAAAATAAATAAATAAAATCGCTTAAAAATAAATTAAAAAATTTCCTACCTAACTTCTCCCCACTTCCTTTTGTTGGCCAGACTTTGAAATGCTATTTTAAGTGGATATTTGGAATGGAAATTGCAGGTCATTCTCATTGTTTTGCCTTATATATTACTCCATTGTTTTAGGCTAAATTATTATAATCAGTGTATATTGCTTTTATACTCAAAATAAGAAACCAAAAATTACATAAAATGTTTTAAACTGCAGTGTATTCTCTAGAATTTTCCAAATATTGCCATTTTATTATGCTGTAATAGTCAAATGTAAAATAATGCACTGGAACTTACTAGATTTGAAGTAACATAATGGCTATAACAAAACAGGGTCCATCACAAATAACACCCCCTTTTTATTATAAAATATTTTATTAAAAAATCATAAGCATGTAATTCTGTAACATAACAATATCATACTCAAGCACAACATATGACATTTTAGGGGAAATGTTCAAATTAAAACTATAAATTATCACACCCATATTATTATCCTACTAATCACACTCAAGCAATCCTTACTTCTGCTAGGCCCTGTATATATTATAATTCACAAAATGCTTGCTGTGTTTTCATACTAATTGAATCAGACAGTCTTAGAAAAGTTCAAGACCAAGAATCTCTCTTTGTTCATTTTGAAGCAAGTATAGTCTTTGAAATACACAAAAATAGATGCCATAAACATTTTATGGGGATAGTTTCATTTTTCTGCATGGATATGTCCAAATTTCCCAACACTATTTATTGAATAAACTGCCTTTACCCCATTGTGTGTGCTTGCTTTCTGTCAAATATTGACTATAAAGGTGTGGGTTTATTTCTGGGCTCTCTATTCCATTCCGTTGATCTAAGTGTCTCTTTTTATGACAGTACCAGGCTCTTTTGATTACTACAGCATTACAGTATAGTTTCACAGTAGGTAGTGTTATTCCTCCAGCTTTGTTCTTCTTTCTCAGGACAAAGCTATTGCTTTGTGGGGCTTTGTGGTTCCATATAAATTTTTGAAATATTTGTTCTAGTTCTGTGAAATATATCGTTGGAAGTTGGAATCTTGATAAGAATTGTGTGGAATCTATAGATTATTTTGGGTAGTATGGACATTTTAAGGATGTTAATTCTTCCTATTCATGAACATCATATGTGCTTCCACTTATTTGTACCTTGTTCAGTTTCTTTCTTCAGTATTTTATAAGTTTCTGACAGAGGGCCAATAGATATATGAAAAGATGCTCAATGTCACTAATCATCAAAGAAATGCAAATTGAAACCACAATGAGATATCATCTCACAACTGTCAGAATGGCTATCATCAATACAACAATACAAATGCTGGTGAGGATGTGAAGAAAAGGGAACCTTTTTGCACTCTTGGCAGGAATGCAGAGTGGTACAGCCACTGTGGAAAGCAGTATAGAATTTCATCAAAAAACTAAAAACGGAACTGCCTTTTGACCTTGTGATCCCACTTTTGGGAATGTATCCAAAGAAACCCAAAACACTAATTTGAAAGAACATAAGCACCCTTTTGTTCCTTGCAGTGTTATTTACAATCACCAAGATATGGAAGCAGCCCTATAGGAAACTGATCTGCCTGGCAATGGCAAATGTAGCCCAGCCCCATTGGAAAGCCTATAGGAGCATGTCGGCACACAGGAAGCCAAACCCATGGATCGGCTTTCCTGTGGGAAACCAGGTCTGCATTATACCTAGGCTGCTTTGAGAGGCTTACTCTTGCTAAAACTCCCTCACCATGAGTTGAAGCAGCAAATGCTTACTGCATATCTTTAAAGTAACTTCCTGAAGTCTGTGCTAATTCTCCCAAGGATGGAGTATAACCAGACCAATTACTCTTATCATTCCCTTGCATTTGCAACATATTTTCCTTGTTAATCCATAAGGGATGGGAGTAAAAGACAGAAAACTGTACGTGAACAACAATTGAAATAAATTAAATAAATAAATAAAATATAAAAAAAGAAGTAATCAGTAACATACTTTCCCTTGTTACTTGTAAAAAGTAATCATCTAAAGCAAACCTGAGCATAATGAATGAGAACCTTCTTTGATGTATGCTATTAGAAAGCCATTAAAAGCTTGTCAAGGCAAGGGTCCGGGCGCTCTCTCTTTCAGGAGTGGCCATTGTGGTGTCTGCCCTGCCTCGTTTCAGGAGCCGTAACCCCCCTTGGTTAAGGCTGAGTGAGAAACTTCTGAGAACCAGGATGTCTAAGGAGACAAAACTTATTTCCCTGAACATGGGCACTGCCTGCTCTGTTATTCCCTTCAGCTTGATCAGATAGTCAATGATGGGTAACAATTCTCTGAAGAGAATGAATCTAAGATAGACACGATCACATGGGAATAAGCCATCAGGGAAGAGACTCAGGGGGCTGTGGAAGTGAGGGGGTGATCAACGAGTGATCGACATCACCCCTGCTCCCTTGGTTTGACAATAGCCTGAGTCCTTGTTGTGGATGTGAGAAACCCAAGTCTCCTGGCTGCCTTTGTCTCCTCCACCTGACTCAGGGCCTGTGGAAATAGCAGGGGCAGTGAGGTCCAGACCAGAGTTGGCGGACACCTGGGGTAAATTAGACTTGGGGCATAAAATATGCAAAATCCTGTGAGACCTGCTCGCTAGGATACTCTTGGATGTGTAGGCATGGGCAGGAAACGAAACTAGTCCTGTATCTGTTAGGTGATAACAGCCCCAAAACCCAGCGTGAGACTTTTGAATCCTATGTAAAATATCTACCTGTTTTTGATCTTCTCTGCTAGACGATAAATCCACATTCTGTATCCATTCACTTACCCAATACTACCTAATAAAAAGCCTATTGAGGTGGCGGCTCAGGGCGTTCTCCTTTGAGAGAGTGGCCAGGCCACTTGGAGGCACCCTCCCCTTGAGAGGGTAGCCATGCCGTCCCTATTCCTCCACAGGACTCAGTAGTCCATGTGTATGTTCTCTCATGTCTCGCGAGCATCTGCAACATTTGCGATCACTGCTAGCTGGTGATTGCAACAGGCCATGCCATTCC
>JAPYXV010002277.1:0-13272 GCA_028533065.1 Trachops cirrhosus
TCTTTTCTAGTTGTATATTTTTTTCTTCCTTCTGGTCCACTCCAATGATGTGAGACCCATCTTTCATTCCATCACTATTGGTTCCCTGTGCATCTTTCTTCATTAAACTTACTGTAGCCTGCATTTTTTCATCTAATTTGTGACCAAAATCAACCAATTCTGTGAGTATCCTGATCACCAGTGCTTTGAACTGTGCATCTGATAGGTTGGCTATCTCTTGGTCACTTAAAAGGATGGGTTCTGGGGCTTTCAATTCTTCTTCTGTTTGAGTCATCTTTTTGCTGGCTTTTTTTTTCTTTTGGTCTTGTCAAGCTCCTGTAGTGAGGGGCAGGGCCTTAGGAGTTCACCAGGGCGGGGCACCCCAGTTGCGGGGTTGTGTGGCTGTATGTGGGGGTGGGGTCCGAGAAGGAACAATGGCGCTTGCTCTGCTCTCTATAGGACCTCAGACCCTTCTGCCACTTTCTGTAAGTCAACTGGGCCCCTCAGGCACCAATTCCGGTGTGGGTGGGCCTGTGCACCCCGCAGGACCTTCCTTTTCAGTCAGTGCCCCAAAGCTCTCTTTCCTGGTGCTGGGACCCTGAGTTGGGTGCAGTGCCTTGCTTCACAGTGGCCGCCTCGCTGGGTCTGCTGGTCGCCACCCCCAGGCCAGGGCCCGCCAGCCACCGCCGCTTGTGCGCCCGGGGTCTGCCCGCTGTGGACTTGCGCGCCGCCCCGGTTGCTCAGCTCTCTGCTCTGAGTCCCTCGCCCGGCCCGACTCCACCCCTCCTACCGGTCTGGATGAACGTGTCTAATTTTAACTCCTTGGGTGTCCGAGTTCCATACACTTCAATTTTCTGTCAGTTCTGGTTATTATTTTGTTTCTATATTGTTGTTGTCCCTATCTTGGTTGTGTGAGCAGGCACAGTGCGTCTACCTATGCCTCCATCTTGGCCGGAAGTCCCCAGTAGTAGACAGTTCTGAAAGGGAATCTTCTTATGTGGGGAAAAGTCTTCTTAAGTGGGGAAACACAGAAGACTTCTTAATTAATGACTTGATCAATTAAATTAATTAGTGTAGTAATCTCACATGCAAACAAAAAATACACTTAATTCCTTCCAAAGAGAGACAACTGATGTAGAGTTATGGCACCCATTCCTTCCCCGGTTACATTTGTTCATTTAACAAACATGTAATGAATGTGTATTATATACCAGGCATGGGGCTAGATTATGAAAACATTAATTATGCTAAAAAACATCTTCCTTGCCCCTAAGGAAGCTTGCAGTCAAGTTGGGGAGACAGAAAAGGAAACACATGGGACTTCCAACTTCAGCGATCTGTAACACCTGATAACCTAAAAACATTCTGATGATAAGGCCTTACAAACACTGGCTAAAATTTAAGGAAATGCTCAAACTTATGAGAAGAAAGAGAAATCTCCAGGGACCAAAGTGAAGAAGTAAAAACCAGGTGATAAGCATGAGAGCAGATGAGGTAGCTATCCTAGGGAGGACTTAATCTCAATAATCTAAAATATTCTAGGATCTGTTTAATTTGACAGGGCATGAACACCAGGAAGTGAGAATCACTGGGTGCTATCCTGAATGTAGGCTACCACAACTGACCTGGCAAAGCACGAGACCAACTGAGAAGCTGGTCAGTGGACAAGAGAACGTGGATTGGGAGGGGGAGGAGAGAAGTCATAAATACCACAAGCAGTTCCATGAATGAGGACTGTTGCCTCTTCTCCTCTTTCCTTCCTTGCTGTGTCATGTATATTTTTTGTCTTGAGGCATAATAACTTTGCAAGATGATAGAAAATATACACATTGTTCTCTGCCCCAGTTCCTAGCATAGAGTTTCTAAAATCCTTGTAATTTCCTAAATAATAAGAGCACTAGACACACCTTTTGATCTAATATTTGGTCTTTGACCCTAATTCTTGACACAGAGTTCCTAAATCCATTGGAATTTCCTGGGCGATAGCAGTCTCTTGCGTTCTAATGAGGTGACTTTTTAGTGGGCTCCTGCATGGGGGCTGGTCACCAGAAAGACCAAGCAATGAGTAGAAGCTTGGATCTTTCATCCCCACCCTCCATTCTTCAAAGAGGGGAGAGAGGCTAGAAATTGAGTTAATAATTAATCATGCCTATGCAATAAAGCCTCCCTAAAAATCCCAATAGTATAAGACTGGTACATCCAGAGAAAGCATGGAAGCTCCTTGCCCCTTACCACATACCTTGTCCTATGTATTTCTTCCACCTGGATATTCATCTGTATTCTTTATAATATCCTTTTATAATAAATTGATGACAGGTAAGTAAAAGGTTTTCCTGAGTCCTGGAGCCACTCTAGCTAATTAATCAAACCCAAGAAGATTGTTGCATTACCGTAGATAGTTTGGTTAAGTATTAATAAGAAAGGGAGCAAAGGTAATTAGACATTGAGCTTAATAAACTGGAGAATATAAGCCTGCTTGCTTAGGTAGGGAGCTGTAACATATACAGATTCATTCACACAGTCCAAGGCACTGCTGCTGAGCAGGCTTAATCCCAGGAGCACAGGAAATCTCCCCAGGAGCACTGTCTGCCCTCTGGTACTGGACTGCTGAGGGGTGTAAGGGGAGGTGCTTGGCCACAGAGGTCTGTCAGTGTAACTAGGGGGTGGATGCATCAAAAGCCTTGGGAAATTGGTTGGTTATTTTGAAAAAGCTCCTGGTTATAATTCCAGGGAACAAAGAGAAGCTCTCCCTCTCAGTGACCTGCACTTGCCCCGCTTGCTCATGCATTCTCTCTCTTGCCCAGGAATACACGCAACCGTGTGTGTCTAGCAGCAGTGTGGGCCTGCAGCAGACCTCATGGGCTCCAAAGGACTAAGCTTTAATAGAAGTCGGAAAATAGCTTTTGTTCTGGCCTTGCTGAAGACATGGTTGGATGTTTTCCACAGTGGGATGAATGGAGATGGGACACTGGAAACCCAGGGGCAGATTTCCACCTGAATAAACCTTCCACACCACAATCTTCCAAGTGTGGGTCTGTGAAATGCTTCTCTCGCAATCCCACCAACAACAGTTGTGGGAACCTTCAATTTATAGTCAGCTGGTCAGAAGCACAAGTGACAAACTAGACTTGCAATTGGTGTCTAAAGGGGGTGGCAATTTTGTAGGACTGAGCCCTGAACCTGTGGAATCTGACACTATCTCTACGTAGACAGTGTTAGAAATGATTTAAACTGTAACACCCAGCCAGTGTCATAGACACTTGCTTGTTGGGAAATGGGGAGCACATCTGGAGTCCGAAGTATGACTGTAAGAGCAAAGCAGAAACACTAACTTTTTTCTTCTCAAACTTATCTACATACAGTAATATGAAGAAAGCCAGATATATTTAAAGATTTTAATTTTTTTTTAGAGAGAGGGGAAGACAGGGAGAGAAGCATCAATATGTGAGAGATACATTAATTGGTTGCTCCTCACATGCCCCCAACTGGGGGCCTGGCCCACAACCCACGCACGTGCCCTGACTGGGAATTGAACTGGCTACCTTTTGGTTTGCAGGCTGCTACTCAATCCACTGAGCCACACCAGCCAGGGCCAGATATATTTAAAAGTAATTATCCTTCTCTTTCTTTTTCTCTTCCCCTAGAATTGTGTATGGTGTGGATTGGTAATGGTTAAGTTTGTCATTTTTTTTGTCCACAAATTCCACAACATGCAGGGAGATCATGATGGAACCAGGGAAGAAATGGATGCTATAACTGGACATGGGTTGTCTCCTTTTGGAAGGAGCTGAGTGTATTTTTGTTTGCATATCAAATAATTATATTGTTAGGCAAAGGCACTTAAAAAATTGTATATGTTAAAAAAAAAGTGGGAGGACGTTGCTTGGCAACCCCCGGTTGGAATGCAGAAAACATCTGTTGTTTTTCTCTATTAGCATTCTCTCCCCTTCTCTTGTAGACTGCCTCCTCCCCCACTGCACACTGGCTTGATGGGGCTGTCAATCATTGTTCTCTGCCTTCCCCTAGTCAAAGGATGGCATCCAATCTCAAGTAGGCCAATTGGAAGTGCTTCCTCTGGAAGAATATTTTAGTGGGAGACAGGAGGACAGAAAATGCTTGAAGCTGATTCATGCAGGGGCAGCATCCTGAAGAGACTTTCTATTCATTTCTGTTACATAGCCAGAACTTCCCTAAATTCTGGCTGCTCTGATTGTCTTTTAACTTTATGAATTTTCACATTTTATTTCAAGAAATTCTTTCATGTTTCCCCTTAAGTTATCCAGAGTAGGCGTCTGTTGCTTGTAGCCAAAGGATTTTATTTATTTATTTTTAGAGAGAGGAGACAGGAAGGACAAAGAGAGAGAAACATTGATTAGTTGCCTCTCACATGTGCCCAGACCCAGGACGGAGCCTGCAACCCAGGCAGGTGCTCTGACCAGGAATCAAATCAGCGACTTTCTGCTTTGCAGGGTGATGCCCAAACAACTGAGTCACACTGGTCAGGGGGAGTCCCTTACCATTAAGCTCAACAGCAGGATCCTATAGCAAAAGAACAATAAAGTCAGTTAGAAGAATAGCATAGGTAGCAAAGAGGACCCCTAAATGAGATGATATTTAGTGATCCAACTCTTTCAACACATGCATCTAGTAATTTTCTCCCCAGACATACCACCACAGTGTCTGGACTGGAAAGGTTTCTGAAAGGGAAAGGTTCCCAGTTGTTACAGATACCTTGTATTCAGAACCACCACCTAGGTATGGTCTGACAGGTTTTGTAATACAAAAAACTCCGGAACCGCCATTCGCATAGGTAACAATGCAAACGGAGTCCTTGGCGTCGTGTAGTGCATTGACCCATTACTCCCCTTTGGCATCTTGTGACAGCCTCATGTAGCCTCCTCCTCCTCCCGAGCTTCCCCTCAAGTGCGCAGTTGAGCTTCCCTGAAGTCAGTCAGGACCACACCGATCCATCAGACAGGTTTGTATATGCCAGAACCAAGTAGTGGACATAGATCAAGACTTTGTTTCTCAGGAGGTTCCTGGGAAATCCACATAAACACACTGAATGTTTGTGTCCCCCTCTGGATGCATATGTTGAAGCCCCGGCACCCAGTGTGGCTATATTTGGAGATAGAGTCTCTAAGGAAGTAATTAACGTTAAATGTCATGAGGGTGGGTCCCTGATCTGACAGTATTAGTGTCCTTATAAGAAAAGACACCGGAGCCCTGACCAGGGTGACTCAGTTGGTTGGGCATTGTTCCACAAAACGAAAGGTTGCCAATTGATTCCCATGTGCCTGTGTCGCAGGTTTGGTCCCAGTTGCGGTGGGTGTGAGAGGCAACTGATTGATACTTCTCTCTCACATCAATGTTTCTCTCCCTTCCTTTCTCCCTCCCTTCTCTTCTCTCTAAAAATAAGCAAGCAAGTAAGTAAGTAAGTAAGTAAATAAATAAATAAATAGGAAGAGGCACCAGAGGCACACTCCCAGGAGCACACCTGCATCTTCCCTACCCCTTCTTCTTCCCCCAGAGGCACGCATCTCCTGAACTCTAAGGGACCCCACAAGACTTGCAACCAGGTGAGCAATGGGCAGCAGCAGCTCGTCCTGGGTTAACCCCCTGAACCTGTCCCCATGGCCCCCTTTTCACTGACTCTCCAGGGAGCTGACCTGCCTTGGATCGCTTCTTTCACATAACATTTCTAGAGTCACAGCAGCCCCACCTAGTTTCTCTCCTGTTGCTTTATGTATCTTAAGTCTCTCCTTGTTTCACTGTACCCACTTCTAATAAATGTTAAAATAAAAGAGGCACCAGAGAACTCTTTTATTACCCTTTTATTCTCCCTCTCTGCACACACTTGCACTGAGGAAAGTCCATGTGTGGTCATAGCAAGAAGGTGGCTGTCTGCAAGCCAGAATGTTTGCACCAGAAACCGAACTTGCCAGCACCTTGATCTTAGACTTTCTAGTCTCTAGAACTGTGAGAAAACTAATTTCTGTTTTTTAAACCACACAGTCTTTGGTATTTTGTTATGGCAGCCTAAGCTAAGACAGATTTAAATAGATAAGTGGAGGTGGAGAGAAGGGTATTAATGAATTTCACTCATCAGAAGCACTGACTCCCAAGCTGTGTCCAATCTAGCTAGCCACCTTGCTACAGGTGTTTGTTGTGGGGGAGAAGAGGTGAATGAAAAATTTGGGAGAGAATAGAGCAACTCTATCTGTGTTTTATGTTTTCTTCAATATATAATCCACCACCACACAGAGACATACACGAAGATTAAACAGAAATGATATTAATTAGTATGGAAATACAAATCAAAACCACAGTGAAATACCACTTCACACCTACTAGGATTGCTACAACCAAAAAGACAGACAAAGACTACACTTTTAGGGGTCATTTCTACAGCTTGTTACTGGAGAAGTTTTTCTGAACACGTAGAGCACCTGAAACCACAAGGAGGAGGCACAGTGCTCTTCCTGAATGTGAAGTGGCTGTTGGTGGTATTTTGCAACTACTATTGGCTGTTGATGATCATTCTTCTCTTCCTTCGAGAGCGTAAGAGGAAGAGGATGCAGTCGTAGTGGTTTCTGTTTAAAAAAAAAAAGACAAAAACAAGTGCTAGAGAGAATGTGGAGAAACGGGAACCTTGATATACTGCTGGTGGGAATGTCAGTGGTGCAGCTACTGTGGGAAATAGGTTGGCAGTCCCTCAAAAATTTGAACATAGAGTTGCCATATGACCCAGCAATTCTGCTTCTAGGTATATACCCAAGAGAACTGAAAACATATGTTCATACAAAAACTTGTACCTAGTGTTCATAACATCCTGATTCATAATAGCCAAACATTGGAAACAACCTAAATGTTCACCAACTAATGAATGAATAAACAAAATGTGGTATATTCATAAATTAAATACTATTCAGCCATAAAGAGAATAAAAGGATGATATATGCTACAACATGGATGAACCTTAAAAACATTCTGCTTAGTGAAAGAAGCCAGATATAAGGGGTCACATATTGTATGACTCCACTGATGTGAAATGCGCAGAACAGACAAATTCACAGAGATAGAAAGTAGATTAATGGTTGTCAGGTGCCGGGTGGGGGGATGGGGAAATGACTGCTAATAGGTATGGGGCTCCTGTTGGGGTGATGAAAAATGTTCTGGAGTTAGATAGTAGTCGTGATGGTTGCACAACCTCAAAAACATACTAAAAACAACTGAACTATACACTTAGAAGGGTGAATTTTATGGTACGTCAATTATACCTCAATAAGGAAAACTAGAAAGGATAACAAGCTGCTTCTGTATTTATAGACCTTGAACAGACATTTGGTAACACCATCAACGTCGAATTTTCTACCAAAATGCTAAGCAAGAAAAACAATCAGAAAACAAGGAGAAAGAATTCATTATAAATTATGAAATGTTAATTTTTAAAAATCTATATTGGATACAAGGCTAATTTTAAATGCAATACAGAGTTTTACAAAGTGCAAGCAATACCCAAATGAGTAATGTAGAAAGTCAAAGTCCCCTATAACCTTCTTGTATGAACTAATGTATATTATCAGTTTAACAAATCTTGACATCTCAAATGCCTGATAAAATAAAAGTGTATTTTTCACTTCTGAAATCCAAAACAGGATTTCATCACTGAGCAATAAACTGCTCTCCTCTAATCAATGATTCAGGGATCCCGACTCCTTCCATCTTGTGCACTCATCTCAACTGAACACAACTTCTAAAGTTGATGCAGAAGGAGAAATAGCATGGAGAATTGTCCATAATTCCATTGGCCAGACCTGGAGCACATGGCCATAGCTATCTGTGAAGGAGGCTAAGAAATGTAGTGAGTGCCCAAGAGGAAGAGGAAAAAGATTTATTTAATTGTTGACCAGTGTCTGCTCCACCCACCCCATGGATAACTCTGTCAACAGTTTTCAGCAAAGTCCTACAACTATGTTGTATGCAAATACTAATATAATAGTACTTAAAAAAAATTTTTTATCCTCACTCAAGGACATTTTTTCTTTCATCGCTTTAGAGAGAGAGGAAAGTAAATAGATAAATATCAATACAAGAGAGAAGCGTCAATTGGTTGCCTCCTGTACGTGCCTGGACCAGAGATTGTACACGCTTGGATGGGAGATGGAACCTGCAACCTAGGTATGTGCCTTGACGGGGAAGCGAACCCGCAACCTTTTGGTTACCAGATGATACTCCAACTAACTGAGCCACTCAGCCAGGGTTAATAGTACTTTTTAATGAAAATGGAATCACATTATGCATACTGTGCGTGAGTAGGCTGATTCAGATATAACCTACATTTATTTGTCATCCATATACACTAAGAATTCAGAATACACTGATTCAAACCTTGGTTATCTCAAGCAGACATTACACACTGTTATTCAAATGTTTTTCATGCTGACTCTGATGCTACTCAGCACCACTCTGACAGGCTAGCCTGTGCAGATGGCTAATCCCAACAGGCAGACTTGATTGCGGAGCTGGGTGGGGGGTTCACAGCTCTACTGAGGTTCATTTTCTGAGAGAGTTGCTTTCTTTACTCCTTCAAAAGACAAACTTAGCCCTGGCTGGTGTGGCTCAGTGGATTGAGTGCCAGCCTGAGAACCTGAGGGTCTCTCGTTTGATTCCCAGTCAGGGCACATGCCTGGGTTGGGGGCCAGGTTCTCCAGTGCGGGGTGTGTGAGAGGCAACCACGCATTGATGTTTCTCTCCCTCTCTTTCTCCCTCCCTTCCCCTCCGTCTAAAAGGAAACAAAATCTTTAAACAAAAAATTTATATTGTTATTTTTATTTTAGGCTCTGACGCAGAGCCTAAATTAATTACTCTCTTCGTGGCACATTTTCATTATTGGTCCGTGCAACAATGTTTCTCTCCTTCTCTCTCCATATGTATGAATTTTGTGACATGTGAATTATACCGTCTGTCCATCTACCTATAGAGAGACATATCCTTTCATTCCATAACACACTTCCTTTCCCACCCCTTAGACAATGACTGTAATGTGTTTAATACTATCTTTCTGTTTATGTTCTTGCAAAATGTGTTGTTTTGTGTCTGTACGTTTTAAATCTGCATAAGTGGTTTGTATTTATTCTAACCTTTTAAAACCAGCACTGTTTGTAAGTTCAGGATCCATCCAATGTCAAGTGTACACTGAGGAACCCAGATTGTCTCCACTCCTCTGCACCACAAATAAAATTCTAGTTGGGACTGTGTGGGAATTTCATTGAGGTAAAGATTCAGAAGCTGATCTGCTGGGCCATTAGGTATACACACACATTATTGGACCAGCCTTCATTCCTATCAGGAAGAACTCTTATTTCCCCAGCGAAGCTCATCATCTCTCCGTCATCGTTCTGCCATGCAATATCTCATTGTTAACTTATATATTTGATTATAATTTAGTTTAGAGATCTCTTCATGTGCTTTTTACCCTTCTGAATTTCCTCTTCTGTTTATTGTCTATATATACCCCTTTCTAGTGATGATTTTAAATGGCAGTTACTGTATTTTTCTTGTTGATATGCAGGAGTTCCTTGTCTTTTCAAGATCAGGGATCAGTAAACTATAGCCCACAGGCCAAATCTGGCACATCTCCAGTTTTTGTAAATAAAGAGTTTTTTTTTTAACATTGATTTGAGAGAGACACACACACATTGATTTGTTCTTCCATTTATTATGTATTCATTGGTTGATTCTTCACTTAACCTTAGCCAAAAGGCTAAGAAGCAATTGTTGGTTAATTCTTGTATGTGCCCTGACTGGAGATCAAACCCACTACCCTGGGCTATCAGGACGACACTCTAACCAACTGACCAGGGCCATGTAAATAAAGTTTTATTAGAACAAAGTCACACTCATTCACTTACTGTGCCTATGGCTACTTTCCTGTTACAATAGTACAGTTAAATAGTCCTGTCAAAAACCATCTGGACCACTAAGTCAATCTAAAATATTCACTGTTCTCATGGACAAGGACGACAGTGTGGTGAGTGCTGGGGGGAGGGGGTATAAGGGGACTAAATGGTAATGGAAAAATATACAATAAAGATTAAATCAATTAAACAAAAGAAAAACACACTTAAATAAACTAAATAAAATAAAATATTCACTGTTTGTTCCTTAACAAAGTTTTTCCAAACTCTGCTCTAGATAATAATCTCTTATTAGCATTAGACATGGAAAATATCTATTCTCATTTTGTCATCTTTTTCTTTTAAAGATTTTATTTACTTATTTTTAGAGAGAGGGGAAGGGAGGGAGAAAGAGGAAAGAAATATCAATGTGTGGTTGCTTCTCATGCGCCCTGTACTGGGGACCTGGCCAGCAACCCAGGCATATACCCTGACTGGGAATTGAACTGGGGACCCTTTGATTCACAGCCCACGTTTGATTTACTGAGCTACACCAGCCAGGGCTCATTTTGTCATCTTTTAACTTTGTCCCTAGAGTCCTTCATGGAACCAAAAATCTAAGTTCAGAAGAATGTCGCGTGTGCTAAAACACAAAATAGAACGTATACTTAATACATGGGTGAATTTGGCTAAGGAGATTTCCTGGTGGAATGTTCAAAATGCCAACTGGTTTCTCCTAGTTGTCAATGATAAAAAGGAAGAGAGCAGCTGAAAAGGGATGTGTTCCAGGAGAACTTAGAAGACGTATGAAGGGCTCAGACAGTCTTTCTAGCCATCAAACGTTTTTCAAAGAGAGAAGGGTCTTAAGATAAAGATGGAGTCAAGAGTGCATTTTTAGACTCTTTGTTAAGACTTTAAAAAGTATTAAGTGCATGTTTTATAGAGCTGCTCTCTTCTAAGAATGCTACATTGCCTCTTAGACTCTTTTTCTTACTAGACGAGAGCTTTTAAGAGTCTTCAGGGTGTTTCTTTCTTTTTAAGATTTTATTTATTTAATTTTAAAGAGGGGACAGGAGGGAGAAAGAGAGGGAGAGAAACATCAATGTGTGGCTGCTACTTGAGCGCCCCCTAATGGAGACCTGGCCTGCAACCCAGGCGTGTGGCCTGACTGGGAATCAACCGGCAACCCTTTGGTTCTCAGGCTGGGCTCAATCTGCTGAGCCACACCAGCCAGGGCAGAGTGTTTCTTATAGCATACTGAATCTCAGACGAAGGTAGAGAAAGGCCTGTCTTAATGATATTTATGGATGTGTTTTTTTGAGAACCTAAATAAAATTCATAGAAAGAACAAAAATTTAGAAGAACTGAATTTGTAGAGAGGAGCACTGACAGCTTCAAATAAAAAAGAGAGTTCAAAATAAAAAGATCCCTTGAAACTACCAACTTTCTATGGGCAAGAAGCAGGCTGTAAAAGCTACACAGCAGCAAATACGAGCCACTTCTTAGGGGAAAGGAAGGATGGCTCAAAATGAAGAACCACAAGTTCTGAAGGCAGAGCTAAAAGCCACAGAGAATCATTCCAGGGAGCGGGATTGGGTCCCAATCAAAGAAAGGCAAACTTGTACTTGGCTTATTTCCCCTCTTTTAAACTAAAGTATTTGTTGCAGTTATCTCATCCCCGCAACACCATTGTATGCTACTTATTTCACAGATTTTTAGATCAAGAGGAATCACACCTAAGCAGCCACATCTGGAGGGCCTTATATATACCTGCACCTCATTTAGATGTTGAGATCCTGAATTCTGAGCTGATGCCACAATGAGACTCTGGGAGTACTGAGAGGAGAGTGAGTGTATTTTGCACACTCAGTGGACGTAAATTATGTTGCCCGGAGAGTTGGCTATGGTAGTCTTCAAATACATATATATCATTATTCTCTGCTGTATTTGCAGTATGTCTTAATTTTTACTCCAAATATTTTTTGTGCTTTTGTTTCACCATTTCACCAAAGGCTTGTCTAGTTCATTACTCTTCTCAAAAAATCAACTTTTGGCTATATCAATCTTTTAAAAAAATCACATGTATTTGTTTTTTGCTTATTTAGTTTATCCTGTTATTTTTATAATCTCATTACTTTTATTTTCTTTGATAGCTTTGTTGTTCTTTGTCTAACTTCTTAAGTTTAACACAGTGCTTTAAACTTTAGCCTATCTTCTTTTTTTAACTTAAGCACTCAAGCTGTGCATTAAGTACATCCCACAAGTTTCAGTACATAGTATTTTTAAAAAGATTTTATTTATTTATTTTTAGAGAGGGGTAAGGGAGAGAGAAAGAGAAGAGAAACATCAATGTGTGGTTGCCTCTCACGTGCCCTCTGCTGGGAATCTGGCCCCTCCACACAGGCGTGTACCCTGACTGGGAATTGAACTAGTGACCCTTTGGTTTGCAGGCCGGCACTCAATCCACTGAGCCACACCAGCCAGAGCTCAGTACATAGTATTTTTAAAGTTATTCAGTTCTAAGCATTTTCTGGTTTCCTGTATAATGCCTTCTTTGATCAGTTTAGCAGTATGCTTTAAATTTTCCAAACATATAGGGCATTTTTAGTTGTTACTGTTATTGTCTTCCAATTATAATGTAGACACACAATTTTGTAAGTATAATATTGTTCCTTTGTTATTAAAGACTTGTTTTTCTTTTTTATACTGAATTTATTGGGGCGATACTGGCTAACAAAATTATATAGGTTCCAAGTGACAATTTTATAACACATCATCTGCAGATTGTACTGCATGTTCACCTCTTCAAGTCGTCTTCTTCCGTCACTATTTATCCCCTCTTTACCCTCCTCCACCTCCCCCACCTCCCTTTGCCTCTGGTAATCATCATACCATTGTTGGTGTTCATGACTTTTTAATTTCTCTCTTTGCTTAAATCCTGCGTCCTTCTCACACAGCTCCCAACACCCTTCCCTCAGACAGCTGTCAGTCTGGTCTCTATATGTATGAGACTTTGAAAGTTTAAAACATCAAAGCAAATAACTGATACTAAAAGTTTTTGTCCACAGTGAGTTACTGTGTATATAAAATGCCTTAATTATTAAAAAAACCTAATGTGTATGATACTAATATCTCTTTTAAAAAATTAAAAATCAACCATGCTTTCAGCAAAATAAAATTATGGAATTAAATCAGGGGTTTCCATTTATGTAGAATGTTGTTGTTAAACCATATTCCACACCATCTTTAAAACTTGAGAATATTTTTTAAATATATTTTATTGATTATGCTATTACAGTGGTCCTATTATCCCCCCTTCATTCCCATCTACCCTGAACACCCTCTCTCACCCACATTCCCCCCCTTTACTTCAGTCCATGTGTCATAAGTTCTT
>JAPYXV010002278.1:0-13272 GCA_028533065.1 Trachops cirrhosus
GTGAGAGGTCAGTTTCTGAGGTAGGGTGAGAGTAAAGAATAGTAAATAGGTGTAGTGTGTGAGAGAATAAAGTTAACCACTATAGTAATAGAATTCAGGAAACTGAGAAGTGGGCTAAGTTCTGGGAGGGTGTTGTGTAGTATTTACAATTGTATGGAATAGTTATTATTTACAGTAATATTAGAGCAACAATCATATGACAGTATCTACTAGATCTAGATAATAAGAATAGGAAGTATGGAGCCTTGAGAAGTGTGCTAATGTAACACAAATGAAGGACAGTTAATTAGCTATGCAGTATGAATGAGATAACAGGGGAAACCTATTAAATGATACATTATAACTAGCCAAGCAAAGAAGACTATACCAAACGAAGAAGAATACTAAAATACTGTTGCAATAAAAAGTGTAAGGAAAATGAAATAACAATACAGATATGGTATTACTTGCAGGTTCAAAAAAATTTAAAAAATGAAGGCAATAAGCAGGAGATGGAACGAAGAGATAAGTTTGGGAAGAAAGGGAGAAGGATCAACACTAGAAAGAAATAGAAACATAAGGAATTGAATGAAATAAGAATAATAAGAATTAAAAAATGAAAAGTTACTTAATTAAAAAAATCAAGCAAAAAAAAAGAAAAAAAGAAAACAAAAAACAAAAACAAAGAAAAAACCCTTTGTTAGTTTCAAACTGGCCAAACCAGTTTTCCTGGTTTTGCTGGCTGCAGCAGACTTAGGGGCAAATGCCGTCGCTTTTTTCCCCTTCCCGTTCAGAGCTTGGTCAGCCTCTGGTGCACTGTCCCCAGGTGCAGCCTAGTGGGCCCAATGCCCCAGGCACCAATCTGTGAACTCCCAGGCACTCCCTCTGGAACCTACCGCGAAGCGCCTTTGCGCACGCTCGCGCGCCCCTTCCAGGTTCAGGGGTGTGTACTCTGTTGATTTTGGGGGGCTTGAACCTCCCTTGAATTCCTGGCCTGGGCACCGGGGACCCCACAGAATGCCTGCGCTTTTTCTGTTCTCATGGCTGTATGCACTAAGCCATTTACGCAAAAAATAACTCTCTCCAGGTTGGGGCGCCCACACAAGGCCCAGCTGTCTTTGACTCCACTGGCTGGGCCGTGATCTTCCCCAAAGCCCGCTTCGCGGTCCCCCGGATCAGCGCTGCTCAGTCCTTGTTTGGCCAGGGAGGGAGGGGTTGACCCAGCTCCCCCACCCCGAAAGCCCTGCGGCAGCCACCGGAGCTGTGGGGCTGGGGCTGCAACCTCCCTGCTCCCCAAGCTGATCCCTGGGTTGTTATTATCCTGCAGTAGTGTCCTTACCGTCTGGTCTTTCAATGTCTGCTACACTTTTGATTTCCTATTTTCATGTATGCTGTGATGATCCTCCGTGGGATTTGCTCTAGTCCTCTGTAGTATGGCTAGGTTTTCCTGCCATTTGAAGAGGGAGGTGGTGTGTGCTCCCTCCTACCACGCCGCCATCTTCGGCTCAGTTAAATGTAAAAATTTTAAAAAATCAGAAAAATGGTAGTAGAAAACAGACTTCCATTGCATCAGATCTATAGAGGAATAGTAAACTTATCTCTGGCTTACCATAACAAAGGACTACAAAACTGATGGTATTAAAGTAACAGTGATAAAATTAATGTAAAAATAACAATGGATTGGAAACCATTTACATACTTGTGAATAAAGATTAATTAATATATGTAATTTTTGTAAAGCCCAGTATAATTTATAATAGATTAATATTTAAAAGAGCAATGCATACAAAATATAAATGGTGGACAAACACATTCTAATCAAAATAATGTTAATGCATTTGTTTATATTCATTATATTTGCAAAATTAAAAAAAATAATATCCTACTTTGGCAAAATTTTAGTGAAGGTGATATACTCAGAAATATTAAAAGCCATAAACAAGGTTATGTCCAATAACTTAACAATACCATTCCTAAGAATTTACCCCAAAGAAATTCAAAATAAGAAAAAAATCTGTATATTTTAAGATGTCCATTGCAGTACTCTTGGTGAAAACAACAAACTGAAAATGGCTAAAATGGAGTCTGGCCAAGATGGAGGCATAGGTAGAAACCCTTTGCTTCCTCACACAACCAAAAGGAGGATAACAACCAATCTAAAATCAATAAACAACCAGAAGTGCCAGAAAATCAAACTGCATGGAACTCCGACAGCCAAGGAATTAAAGAAAAAAATGAATCAGAGCAACCAGTCCAGTAAGGCGGCGGACCGTGTGGGCCAGGCAGTGGAGAAAAACTGCAGTGAGTCAGTGGACCTTGTGGGCAGGGCTGCCTGTGGCGTGGAGACCAGCTGCACGGGCTGCGTGGGTGGGGCTGACTTAAAGGAAAATTGAGACTCAGAGTTCATATGGCAGTTGCTACATTGGGAGAAAACTCCCAGTCTCACACAAGGGTCCATGGGAAAGTGCACTAGGGACAAACAGGTGAGCTGCATTGTTCCCTGCCTGGCCCCTCCCCCACACACAGTGCCACAGCACAGCAAAGAGGGTTGCCCTGCCTGAGTGAATTCCTAAGGCCCTGCCCCCTTTCAACTTCTCAGGTGTGCCAAGACAAAGAAATATGGCACAAATGAAAGAACAGAGCATAACCTCAGAAAGAGAACTAAACAATGAGGACATAGCCAGCCTATCTGATGGAGAGTTTAAAGCCCTAAAAATCAAAATGCTCACAGATCTGATTAAGCTTCGTTGAAAAATAAAAAAACAAATGAAAGATACTCAAAATGAAATAAAGCAAAATATTCAAGGAGCCAACAGTGACAGGAAGGAAACCAGGACTCAAAGCAACAATCTGGAACAAAAGGAAAAAATAAACACCCAACGGGAACAGAATGAAGAAACAAGAATTCAAAAAAGTGAAGAGAGTCTTACAAACCTCTGGGACAACCTGAAATGCTCCAATGTCTGAATTATAGGGGTGCCAGAAGGAAACAGGAAGAGCAAAAAATTGAAAAGTGATTTGAACAAATAATGAAGGAAAACTTCCCCAATCTGGTGAAGGAAATAGACTTCCAGGCAGTCCAGGAGATACAGAGAGTCCCGAAGTATTTGGACCCAAAGAGGAACATACCAAGGCACATCATCATTAAGTTACCCAAGATTAAAGATGAAGAGAAAACCCTAAAAGAAGCAAGGGGAAAGGAAAGATTACCTACAAAGGAATGCCCATTAGGCTATCAGCTGATTTCTCAGAAGAAACCTTGCAGGCAAGAAGGGGCTGGAAAGATGTATTTGAAGTCATGATAGGCAAGGACCTACATCCAAGATTACTCTATACAGCAAAGCTTTCATTTAGAATGGAAGGGCAGATGAAGTGCTTCCCAGATAAGGTCAAATTAAAGGAATCCATCCTCACCAACTCCTTATTATATGAAATGTTAAAGGAACTTATCTAAGAAAAAGAAAATAAAAAATATGAACAAAAAATGGCAATAAACTCACAACTATCAACGAATGAACCTAAAAGAAAAGACAAACAATGAAAACAAAAACTAAGCAAACAACTAGAACAGAAACAGAATCAGAGAAATGGACATCACATGGAGGGATTTCAGTGGGAGTGGGAAGGGTGGAATGGGGGGAAAGGTACAGGGAAAAAGAAGAATAATTAGTAGGCATAAAATAGACAGGGAGAGATAAAAAATGGTATAGGAAACAGAGTACTCAAAGAACTTGTATGTACAACCCATGGACATGAACTAAGTGGGAGCGAATGCTGGAGGGTTTGGGGGACAGGGTGGATGTGGGATAAAGGGAGAAAATGGTAATAGTATAATTAATAAAATAACTTAAAAATTAAAAAATAAAACAATAGAGGATAATTAAAAAAAAGAACTTCCTTACTAATAATTATCTTTATAAGATCTTCTCTCTCAATGTTTATCCACTTGACCTGTAGTGAGAAACAAAGACCAGCTCTTTACACGAGATTTCTCTTGCGGTGTTTCGAGTAACTTCCGCATTCTGCTTCTGTACTCCTAGCTTCCGCATTCCTGTTCTGCACTCCCCTGTGCCAGGTAGCCTCTCCTTCCCCCGCCCCGCTAGGAAAATATATAACCAAGTATCAAACCCCTCCTTGGGGCCCAGAAGTTGGAGTTTCCTCTCTCCTCTGGGTCCATGCGTGCGTGAATAAAGGCCTTGCTCCACCACCCTAAATTGTGTTAAGTCTGATTTCCCGCAACAGACCTGTCACAGACAAAGAGAAGTGAATTAAAGTCTCCTATTAATGTGGAAAAAAATGGCTAAAATACCTTAGGATATAGTAATGTTAGACAATTATGTCAACATGGTGAAAAACAAATAGAGTAGAAATACTGACAGGATAAAATACAGTAATATTAAAGATGATGTGGTAAAAAAAGACAATTATGGTACAGTAGCATAAATCAATATTATGCAGACAAGAAAACAATACACATAAAATAGTCACCACTTAAAAAAGTATTTTGTATAGTAACTCAAAATTGTACACTTACTGATTACAGCTGTAGACAAGAATGTATTCACAGAGAAGTGCAATGAATATAAGGGAATATTCAACAGTAAAATAGAAATCACTTGGTTTTTGGGTAATAGGATTAGGAGGCTATATCTTGTTAAAATTCCCATATATATATATATATATCCAGTATTTTACATTAAAAATAAAGAGACTGAAACAGCCAAAGCAAAAACTAAGGAGACAGCAACAAACAAACAAAAACAAAGGGTTTAAAAATGCCTGTGCTTTAAATCCTAATTTATACACTCTTCTCTCTGTGCTTTGATTTCTAATTTCCTGTTCTCTTTATGACAGAAAAGTCTTCTATGTAATTTGGCTGGTTCTGTTGTTAGTGAAAAAGAGCTTTCCAGGCACCTCAACAGTATTATTCAGATGTTTTTGGTGCAACATCCAGCCCTTGGTGAACTATTAGAGTTTCTGACACCTTAGGTAAGGGAGTTGATCAAGTATGCAATGAAGTGATTAAATAACTGTACTGCTGGGAACTGCTTGCACTGTGCTGAACTCTGGTTACTTACTTCTTCTTTGGAAAATAAATGGGTGGCTACAGATCAAAATGAATTGAGTCTTCCCCACCCCCAGACCTTTTTACTCATTTTGCATCATAACTCATCAAAAACTGGTTAATTTGTCTCATATAAACTTGATTGCAGCTGCCACTCTCCTTGTGTTGGGCAAATGTCAAAAAGAACAGTGCAGTCCTAAAGAATTCATCTTATTGCCTAGTAACTGCTTCCATTTCTGGCTTCTATATCGTACATTCTCAAATCTGGCCGTACCTGAGAATCAGCTCTAGAGAGTGTTAAAAATAATGGGTAAAGGGGGTCAAATGTGTGGTAACAGATATAAACTATACTTTTGATGGTGAGCACACAGACAATTATAATTTTTTACACCTGAAATTTATAAAATGTTCTTAACCAATGTTACCTCAATTACAAATTTTTTTAAAAAGAAGAGAAAGTCAACCGTACTAGCATCATCCCTGGGGATCCTGAACTAGCAGGCCTGAGGTAAAGCCCAGAAATGCGTAGTTCTTTGATGGCCCAGCAGAGGTTTTGGGCATGGCCACATTTGGGAACCAATGATCAAATGTAGGGGACTGGTGTGTTTTGGCCTGGCAAATGTGACTCAGTTCTGTATGGAAAACCTACAGAAGCGAGGTGGTGGGCAGGAGCCAGACCTTCAAACCAAGTTTTCCCATGGGAGTCAGGCCTAGAAAATGCATACAGACTGTCATGGCTTGCTCTTGCTAAAACTTCCTTGCCCTGGTCTGAAACAGTAAATGTATATTGTCTATCTTCAAGATAATTTCCAGTACATTTTGACCTACTACATTCTTTTCACTAGGAACAAGTAGGATTTAAAGGTGCAGATGGAGTGAAAGCAAAACTGGTTTTGTAATCGCCACACTTGCAGCAGGAGGAATTTTAGAAAAAGGTTATTTTATTTGTTAAAAATTTTTTTTTAAAGTATCTGTGAATCCTCAGCCATGGGGAACAGGCTCTCTAACGACAAGAGCAATGTTTTATGTTAATTCGGCAGCTTTTTAAGGATGCTAGACATCTCCCTGATAAGGAATCTTTAGACTTAGTTATTTAGAAAAAAGTTGGACAGAAGTTAAAACAGCACCAAGTGGTATGAGATAGAGGCTAGCATCTCACTCCCTCCTCCTTTAGAGGATTTAATTTGAAAATACTGGTTTGCTTGAATTTTATTTTTATTTCTGTTTTAAAAGTAATGTCTCAGTCTCAAAATGTTTTTGTAAATAGAATGAGATCTCTAATGTTGTTACATCGTAAGGATTCTACTCAGAAAGAATTTAAATGGATTATTTAAAAAAAAATCTTACTTCCCTCAGACAGTAAAAAGCACAGGAAGAAAAACAATGAGAAAATGTGTCTTTTAACCAGTCTGAATCCTCTTTCTGAAGGCCCAAGGACTTCTTTGGTCCTGGGAACAAGCTATGCTGAACTTAGCATCCTCCTTCCCTTTTCTCCAGCCTCCCTAAAGTTGTCAAGGGCACCAGATAATGAGACAGCTCACTTTTAAGCACATTCTTGGAATGCAGTAATCACCAAGAATAGGAAAAAAAAAAACCCAAAGTAAATGTATTTGCCAGTGGGGAAAAATATTTCTAAAAGTTATGAATGTGTTCATAAATTTGTCAATCTAAAGGATGCTATAAATGGGTTGGGGGTGTGATGTGTTAAAGAAATATTAAGAATCCCTCTTGTTTATGCTGGAGCTGTGACCTTTTATTGTAAACATAAAATATAGGTATATTGTCTCCCGGGGAAAACTAGCCCTTCTCCACAGAAGACGATCATTTTTTAACTCAGTACCAGTAAACACTGATCATTTCCTTGGGGAAGAACTGGCTACTCCCAGAGGGAATGGTTAGTCAATCGAGTCAGGAAAGGCCCTTGGTGTGTAACCACTTTTGTCTAAAACATATTTGAGCAGATCCCCCCATCCTCCCCATTTTCCTTACAAATTCTGAACCTAAGAACTACCAGGTCCTGCCAACAACAAGGCAGTTAACTTGCTGCTCAAACTCATTGCAGCTTGCAAAAACAGCAGGGGGTCTGTCTTTCCAAGCCCCGCCCCCCCAAAAATAGCACTTTTGAAATTGAGGCTGTTTTTCAGTCACTACTTGGAACCAAATCTCATTCACACTGCTCCCTACCTGTTGCAAACTGGAAAGCCAAGGGTTAAGGGCTTAAAGGAGCCCTTCCAAGAGGGCGAGAATCAGACCACTGGAACTAAACAAGCAAATAGAAAAAAGTTAAAGGACTGTTTCTTTATCATTCCCAAGCTAACCAAATTATTAAAGAATGCCCTGTCAAGCCCTTACTAAGGCACCTCCATCCATGGGAGTTAACCCTCGAGGACTAAGTTCTCAAATGATTTGGCAAAGAGATGTCACTCATTACTTTCCCTTTGGAAAATTCAAATACGTTCATATTTCTATTGATACTTACTCTGGTGCCCTACATGCATCTGCTTTAACAGGAGAATCTGCTAAAAATATACAAGCGCATTGACTTGAGGCCTTTAGTCATTTAGGACGGCCTCAGCAAATTAAAACTGATAATGGCCCAAGATACTTTGTCCATTCTACTCAAGCCTTCCTTCAGCGTTGGAATATCCAACATAAAACAGGAGTACCTTATAATTCAACTAGTCAGGCAATTGTTGAACGGGCACATTATACCTTTAAAAATCTTCTTAAAAAACAAAAAAGGGGGAGTCAAGATTGCAATCCTCCCCAAAATTTGATTATGTTAGCTATGTTCACCTATAATTTTCTAAATTGTAATAAATCAATCTGTACACCAATTGAGAAACATTTTCAGAAAAAAGAGCAAAAGTCATCTTATCCTCAAGTTTTATATAGAGATCCACTGAAAGATGGCTCTTGGCAGGTCCCTGTAGACCTCTTAACTTGGGGAAGAGGGTATGTGTGTGTTTCCATCCCTACAGGTCCTGTCTGCCTTTCAGCTAAAAGGGTGAAGCCTTATCATGAACAAAACAGACATCAAGCTCTGCCACCTGGAAATGAAAACTGATCAGCTAACAGACCAGATAGTCCATTAGAAGAAAACAAGCACTGGATGCTGGTGCCAAAAAGTATGGTTTATGTTACTAAGTATTTACTGATTTGTTTTTCTGTTCTTACTGACACTTTGTGCTTTGCTTTAAAGGAGAAACTTTATGCTGCAAGCAAAAAGCAATACAGTGATTACTATCAGCTTTCCATGGTAACTACAGTCAGCCCATGAGGGATTTATCACACTCTCAATGCCCCCCCCCAGTTCCTCCTTGTACTTTAGACAGTAGCCATAAAGACTCAGTCTTTTAGTCTTTGTGCAGAAGACTGAATGCCATCGTTGCTTTTCGCCCCCAAAGTCCTTTAGTAGTGAAAAACTGGGGAGCTAATTGGAAGGTACTGGCTAAACTTGGCACAGCAATAGTTCCCCGGCTCTGCCTCAATTCCCATATACTAATATGTGGTGGGAAGGGCCCAGTACTGGGGCACCTATTATCAGAATTGTTTCTTCCAACCACACTAGCCCTTGGCATTACAATTCTTGGAAAATGGGCTTGCCTTTTATTGCTAGAAAATGCCTGTATAAAATTTTTTTTAAATGTCTCTACCAGGATGGCCCTCCAAAACAGGATTGGGTCACGGTTTGTACCTCTCACCCCTACTTGTTTTTGGCAACTCCAGGGACAGCTCAAGTCTTTTATAATAAATCAGCAAAAATTTATTCTCTGCCTATCCCTGCAGGCTCCATATATGCCAGCTGTCTTACTCATCTCAATATTATTCAGTTAAGCCTCACTACAGTTTATAGTTAAAAGACAAACTCAAGTATGGGTGCCAGTTAATGTAACCAGAAAATGGGAAGATCCCAATGGCATAGTAGTACTTAACAGTAGTGCTGGCCTCCTTAAGAGTCTGACAGTTTGTCGGCACCTTAATTGCATTTATTGTCTCTGCTATAGTTGTCGCAGCTACTGCTGCCATGACAATCACTGCCCTCGTTGAATCAGTTCAAACTGCTCATACTGTTGATGTTCTCTTAACCAATTCCACTTTAGAAATGCTTCAACAAGCCCAGATTGATAAAAAGAATCCTGACTTGGCTTTCTGCAATCAAATCAGCCCTCAACTGGGTCGGTAATCACCAGGACGCACTATTGACCCATCAGCAGCTGACCTGTGATCCTGGTTCCTCCAAACTGTGTGTCACCCCACTACAATGGAACTCCAGCCAATACTCCTGGGGTGAAATTCAGCATCACCTAAAAGGAGCCTTTTCTACTAATTTAAATGGGCAAATTAATAAATTGCAACTGGGGTTATGCCAGCAATTGCAGGACATTCAATGCTTAACTAAACAGGAGATTTTCCAAACTCTTAATGATAATCTCAGCTCGCTAAACCCAAAAAGTTGGTTTGATGGACTCAACCTGAGATTGTGGGTCACTGGAGCTGCTGGTTGTTTACTGATTTTAATAATGCTTTGTACATTATGATGCACTTACAAATTATTTGCCCAGGGTCAAAAAAGAGACCAGCAAGTAGCAAGTCTTGTGGGATGCATCACCACAATAGCCTTAACAAAAAGAAAAAAAGGGGTAATTGTACAATATGGGTTTGTTTTGGTCTGGCAAATGTGACTCAGTTCTGTATGGAAAACCTACAGAAGCGAGGTGGTGGGCAGGAGCCAGACCTTCAAACCAAGTTTTCCCATGGGAATCAGGCCTAGAAAATGCATACAGACTGTCATGGCTTGTTCTTGCTAAAACTTCCTTGCCCTGGTCTGAAACAGTAAATGTATATTGTCTATCTTCAAGATAATTTCCAAAGCCAGTGTGAACTTTCTGAAGGATGGAGCTAATCAGCTCACAATCTTTCCCTTCTGCATGTGTTGTTTCCTTGATTGTACCTAAAATGTAGCCAATAATATTCTATGTAATAGATAATAAATCCTTCTTTGATGTAAGACCCAAGAAAAACAATAAAAGCTTGTCTAGGCAATGGTTGGGGCACTCTCCTCTTGAGAGAGTGGCCAAGCCATCCCTTTTTTCTCCACAGGATTGCTGTAGCCTGTGCATTTATTTTTGTCTTCAGTCACAACAGGTGTACTCTGCTGGCTGGAGTCTGCCACAAACTCTTCAAAAATTTGCTTGGCTTTCCCATCCTCTCTCCCTATCATAAATATTTATTAAATGCAAGCATACCATTTGTACAAAGTTGATCAAACATATGTATATCCACCACTAAATTTTAAAACAAAAGTGGGTTTTCCAACTGAATACAGTAAAGATGTCAATTTTCTCCAAAGTGATTTAGAGGTGTAATGCAATTCCTAACAAATGCCCAGCAAGGGATTTTATAAACATAGACAAGCTTATTCTAAAATTCATTTTTATGATATTTTTAATATTTTAATATTATTTATATAATCAAAATGAAACAGTATGTTCTGAAATTTATAGAAAAAGGCACAGGGCCTAGAATACTAAAATATCTTGAAAAAGTAGAATAAAGTTGGAGGAATCACTGCACCCAATATTAACACTTACTATATAACTACCACAATCAAGACATGTAGTACAGGCAAAGGAATACACACATAGATCAATGGAATAGAATGAAAAGCCCAGAAATAGACCTACACAAAGATCCCTACCGATCTTGGACAAAGGTGCAGAAGGAATTTAACAGAAAAAAATTGTCTCTTAACAAATGGTGCTGGAACAGGTGGATATCTATAGACAAAAAAGAAAGAACATTGACATAAACTTCACACCTTGTACAAAGATAAACTCAAAATGGAACATAGATTTAAAAGTAAATGTAAAATTATAAGACTTTAAAAAAATAGAAAAGCTTTGAGGATTTAGGGTTCCCCAAAGAATTCTTAGGCTTGACATCAAAATCATGAAACATAAAAGGAAAAATTGATAAATTTGTCTTTCTCTGATATCCAACAAAATAACAGTACCTGGAATAGGTAAAGAACTCTCAAAATTAAATAGTGAATAACCAAAAATCCAATTAGAAAGTAAGCAAAAGATGTTTCACTGAGGATGATATAAGCAGATGGCAAATAAGCACATGAAAGGATGTTCAACCTCATCAACTATTAGAGAATTGCAAACTAAAACCTCAATTAGATATCTCTTAATATGTATCAGAGGAGTAAAAAATAAAAAAGTAGTGACAATACCAAAGGCTGGTGAGGATGTAGCAGTATGAATACAGGCATTCTGGAAAACAGTTTGGCAGTTACCAAAAGATCCAGAAGTTGCATATTAGACATTTATCTCAGAGAATTAGAAATATGTTCACACAAATGCCTGTACATGCAAGTTTATAGCAGCTTTATTTGTAAAAGCCAGAAAGTGGAAACAATCCAGATGCCCTTCAAAAAGTTGAAGGGTTAAACAAGCTATGGTATATCTATATCAAAAGGAATGAACTATTGATACATGCTTGGTGGATCTGTAGAGAATGATGCTGAAAAAAGTCCAGTTCCAAAGGTTTGAACAGTATGATTCCATTTACATCACATTCTTGTTTTTAAAGATTTTATTTATTTATTTTCAGAGAGAGGAGATGGGAAAGAGAAACAGATGGAGAGAAACAGCAATGTGTGGTTGCCTCTCACGTGCTCCTTACTGGGTACCTGGCTCACATCCCAGGCATGTGCCCTGACTGGGAATCAAACCAGCCACTCTTTGGTTCACAGATCCACACTCAGTCCACTAAACTACACCAGAAAGGGCTATATCACATTCTTATAAAGACAAAGTTATAAAAATGAAGAGCATATTTGTGGTTATTAAAGGTTAAAGAGGGAGTAGGAGAGCAGGAAGGGAACTGACTGTGGTTATACAAGGGCGATGGAAGGGATCCTGATGGTGATGCAACTGTTCTATGTCTTGACAGTGATGGTGGACATATGAACCTATCGATATATAAAATTGTATAGAACTTAATACACACACACTCACACACAAATAAGTGTAAGTAAATCAAAAGAAATCTGAATAAGACAGATGGATTATCTCAATGTCAATATACTGTTTATTATAATGTACTATAGTTTTGTTAGATGTTACCATTGGGGAAAACTGGGCAAAGGGTAGAGGGAATCATGATATTATTTCTTATAATTGTGTGAGTGTAATTATTTAAAAAAAGTATAATTTAAAAAGTGGGGAGAGGGAAGATAACAGAGGAGTGAATGGAAGTCACACTGACCTCCTCCAAGGACCAATCTGGAATTACAGCTTAATTGTGCAGAAACCACCTGGAACAAACAACCGAGCAATAGCCAGAGAGAAGCATATAACTTTGGACAGACAGAAGAACCAGATTTGGCACAACCAGTCTCATAAGGAGTGCTGTAGAGGCTTGAGAAGGCTGGCTAGGTGCCCACAGGTGGCAAAACCTGTGGGATAATTAAGTGGCAGTTGGATCCTCCGGAGAAGATTGGGGTCTAAACCCTAAGCTAGGATTCCCAGCCTAGAACACCAGAGCCCAGAAAGTACACAGATAAAAACCAGTGACGAAAAGAGGCAGGGCTGCTCTCTGCCAGAGACAGATGTCTGGAAATGCAAGGGCCATTTAAAGAGCAAACAAACAAATTTTTATTTGCAGCCACTTACCTTGGGTTCTGGCAAAGGTGGAGGCAGAATTGCCTGGAGGCACCTGAGGAGAGATGGGGGACTGAGGCCTTGGGGAGAAAACTGAGAGAGCAGCCACCTGGATCTCAGTGCTGAGTCATCCCCCAGACCACAATAACCTTTGTGCTTAGGCAGACCACATCCCTCCCAGCAGCTGTAGCCCGAGGGGAAACAATAGCCCCAATGCCAGGAGTGTCACTGCCCTGGCCCTTTGGTACTTAAGCCTGACTGATGAGTCATAGTGACCAGAGGAGCAAACAAAGGAGATAGTCAGAGACAGTAGATCACTGGCAAAGGAGGGGCAGATTGGACTAGAGAGACTTGAGGAGAGACTGGGGATGGAGGCTTTGGGGAGAGAACTGAGAAAGTAGCTGCTGGGATCCAGTGCTGAGCCAATCCCCCTATGCAGCAGCTACTCTGCTCAGGAAGACCACTCCCCTCTGAGCAGCAGCAGCCTAAAGGGTAATAATAGCCCCCACCCCAGAGGGATTCAGCCCCACCTACAGTGCCTAAACCTGAGTGCTG
>JAPYXV010002279.1:0-13271 GCA_028533065.1 Trachops cirrhosus
AACACTTGTTGTCTGTTGTTTTATTTATGATGGCCATTCTGACTGGTGTGAAGTGGTACCTCATTGTGGTTTTAATTTGCATCTCTCTGATAGCTAGTGATATAGAGCATCCTTTCATGTGTTTCTGGATCCTCTGCATGTCCTCCTTGGAGAAATGCCTATTCATGTCCTTTGCCCATTTTTTAATTGGGTTGTTTGTCTTCTTCGAGTGGAGTCGTGTAAGTTCTTTATATATCTTGGAGATTAAACCCTTGTCTGAGATACCATTTGCAAATATGTTTTCCCATACAGTTGGTTCTCTTTTTATTTTAATACTGTTTTTCTTTAGCCATGCAGAAGCTTTTTATTTTGATGAGATCCCATTTGTTTATTCTTTCCTTTATGTCCCTTGCTCTAGGGGACGTGTCAGTAAGAATGTTTCTGCGTGCAGTATCTGAGATTCTCCTGCCTGTGTTCTCCTCTAGGACTTCAATGGTGCCACGCAAACCTGCAACAGATCTGCAGGTTAGATCTGCAGGACGCTGCCCAGTCAACTGAGCCATACCGGCCAGTGCCAAAAAACTTTTAACAAATGAAAGTGCTGTACTGAAGTGTTTCACAGGTAAATTTTATCAAACATTCCTAGAAGAAATAACACCTCTTCTTCCCAAACTATTCCAAAAAATCCAAAAAGGAGAATTTTGATGAAAAAAACAAACCGATGAACCAAATGGAAACAGAGGCATGGATACATGGAACAGACTGACAGCTGTCAGAGAGGAGGAGGGAGAAGGGACTGGATGAAAGGAGGGAAGGGCTCGGCCAAAGAACTCGTCTGCATGACCACAGATGCAGACAGCAGTGTGGTGATGGCCAGAGGGAAGGGGGTGTGGGGGCTGAGTGAGGGAGAGCAAAGGGGTGGGAAACAAGAACACCTGCAACAGTGTCAGCAATGAACATAAAGTTAAGACATAACATAAGAACGATTGTTGCAAAACAATAGCAGTAACTGCTTACTGATTGGGCACAATATCTGAACCACCAGATTGTCCTGAATGTGTAAAACACAAAATCCCATTGGAAATAAACAGTGCTTACAGATACATAACATTATAAATGTACTAAATGCCAACAGATTGTCTGCTCAGAACTGGTTGCAATGGCAACTTTTATTCAGTGTACGTTTTACCATAAAAAAATGAAATTCAGAAATCATGAAGAGTCACCCCTGCTGGCTGCAGTGGGCTTGACACTCAGAACTAAATGTAGACGAAAGATTCGAGACAGGTTGGCACCTGGAGTGCGATGTGCATTATGGGGAGGCTGAGAAGACAAACTCTAACCCCCAGTCTCTACATTTACTGCTGTTGGGGATTCTGAAGAACATAAATAATGGAAATAGTCGTGAATTCATGGAACTGTCACTTCTGGGTTCAAGGAGTCGTCTGTGGCCAGGACTGCACACAGAGGGGCTTCTGCATGCTGGCAATGCACTGTCTCCTGACTCGGGTGGTCCCCCAGGGGTTCGCTTGGTGACGCTCTGTTAACTCACGTGTACATGCTACGAACTGTCTCATGCTGTCTAGATAAACTAGTTTGTAAAGTAACATTCTTGGTTTTGTTTCATAATCATCTGGCTTTAAACATAATTGCCTCATCTTTCATATAAACAATATTTTTACAAAAATATAATGACCCATTTCTGATAAATGACAGTTTTGCCTTTATAATTAATGAAGTTGTCTATTACAATAAATACTATTATATGTTTTTTTCAAACAATGAAACAATCATGTCTATTTAAAAATGCAGTACCCAGTTTTTAAGAGTATTGAGCTTGTCCGAATTGAAAATGAAATGGTCGTGTCTTTTATTAACTGTACAGACACTGCCCTTTGAAAAGGGTTATATGCTTTCTAATGTGCAGTGGCCTTTGCCTTCCACAATGCCCAGAGTGTGTCCCGTTCTGAGTTTAATGAATGTGTCCTCTTTGGAGGGCGTGAACAAGCCGTGTGCTGATGGCAACGCCAGGGGTAAGACCACACATGCCAACATGGATGGATCTCAGAGACACAACAGTGAGTACGGAGAAGCAACCCTCTTCCACACGTCTGATCTGGGCAGCACGTGCCAGTAAGTGCCGGGGGTGGCAGAACGGTCAGCCTGAGGCTCCTGCCTTGTTGACTGACGGCCCCAGTGGGAGCGTTTGTTTCTCTCTGGACCACGGCGTGAGGACCACAAGGATGCCCCGGGCCATTCTGAGGTAGAGTGAAGGGAACCACGGAGACCCTTCAAAAGCACCCCGACGTCTTTTCTCCAGGGAACTTCACCCAAGATTCTTGGTCTTTGGTACCTTGTGAAAAAATGAATCATTTATTATCAGGACTGAAGTTTGTAGTTTTCATGCCCTTGATCATGTCAGACATGCAGCAATTTTAAGTTTGGGGTCCCTTGTTACTTAGCCGTAGATATCAGAAATGAGGCCCATTGTTAGCACGGTTCCTACACATCCACAAGCCTGGAATTACTCATGTTTTACAGACAGTGGAACTGAAGGGAGTGTGCTCACTTCTAACGTGCAATTATTAACAGCCGAGTTAATTGTCTTTTTGAAGCATAAGCAGACATTCTGCACAGAATTATAATGGTTGTAAAAGCACAAAGGAGATCCTGAGGGTCACTGGCTTTGTGGAGCTGATAGTGTAGAATGAAAGAGAGGAGATAAAGAAATAAACACGCAGTACTTCAAATGGCAGTAGGCCCTCTAAGGGGTAATGAAGGGGAGTGAAGGAGACAGGGAGCGGGTGGGTTGAGGGTTACTTAGCGATGTCAGATGGTCAGGGAAACCTCCATGGCCTTGTGACATTTGAGCTAGACCTAGGAGTGGGAGAAAGGAATCACGGAAATCTCTGAGAAGAATCTCTCTCGAGGGAGAGAGAACAGCCTGTGCAATGGGCCTGGGGCAGAAAGTTGCTTGCAGTGTTTGAAGGTCAGGAAGCTGCTGTGGCCAGAACAGATGGGATGAGAACGACATGAGGCGTGCGGACAGGAACCAGAATGTTCAGGGCAGTGCTCTCAAAGGGCGATCTGCTGGGAGCTAAACAGCCTGGGACAGAAACTAGGCTGACCACATCTCTAAGTGTCCTGTTCATTCCCGCTGACACGTTCTTCACTGCAAGACTTTCTGAACCACAGCCCTGAGTTGCTCGACCCTCTGGTAAAAAACTCCCTGTTCTGTGCAGCTCAGCACTGTCATGAGCAGCATTGATGTAGGACCCTGTGGACTGTGGTGAAGACTTTGGACTTCTGTGTGACTGAGATGGAGCGACAGGAGGGTTTGAGAAGAAAAAGGGTGACCTGACTTGGGTTTTAAAGGAACTCATGTCTAAGGATTTAATCGGCCCTTCCTGGGGAGACTGACATCAGTGGGGTCAAGAAGGCAGCAGGAAGGCCAGTTAGGAAAATGTACCAAGAACCCCATGGAGGAGTGAGGGTGGCTTGGGCCGGAATGGTGGGTTCTCTCTCTTTTTGTAGACTGACTGCAGGTGTGCTGGTGGGTTACAGTTTACTGCACGAGCGAGACAGGCATCTAGGATAATGCCAAGATTTCTGGCCTGAGCAACTAAAAGGATAAAGCTGAGCTTGACTGAGAAGAGAAAACACTTGGAAAATCAGGTAGGGAGGTGGGAGAATAAAGATTGTGGTGGTGCACTTGTTACTTTAGAGGTGCCGTGATGATGTCTAGGTGGATATCCCAGATGGGCTTAGCTCATTCTCTTTCAAGCTCATTGGGAAACACACAAAAACTTAGAAGCTGGCCACAGCAATTCTTGGAAGGTTTGCAAACAGATTCAATGTAAAGGTTCTAAAGGAGTTGGTCTTGTGAGATGTGCATTACACCCCTCCCAGCGCTCAGGGCACGGACACAGTGGGTGCTGCAGAGGCTGCAGAGGGGCTGTGGCCAGAGACCAGTGCGGCTCGTCCATCTCCCAGGAAGTAGCAACAGGTTTCCTAGTGAAGCAGGTCTCCTGTCCTGCTTTTGACCATCATTCTGGAAGCTCCATCTTCAGCCTGTTTCTAAATATATAAGTAAAAATAAGGCAGACCGCTTATAAAGTGGTGATGATTCTGGTTCATAAACTGTGGATCATAATTTTCAAATTCTTTGCTCCTGATATTAAAAAGAAACCAAACACAGAAAACATGTCAGTGTCCATCTTATGTCATTTGCACAAAGAGCCAAAAAGTTTGGGTTTCTCAGAAAAATCTTAATCAGGGTGTAAGGCCCAGAGAAGGCATTTTTTTGATGCAACCACTGGCAGCCTCAACAATATTTTAACTCCCACTGTGGCTAGAATATGAAATTATCAGTCTACGTCTAAGTCACATTGCGAGCAAAGCCAGCCCCCAGCTCCCATCTGTCGGACACTTTTCTTGCATCCGTGACGACACCACGAACCCTGTGTCTCTGTGAGCTGTTTCGGAGTGATCACGGGAGGGCTCCAGCATCTTTGTCTGAGCTGCGCTGAGGATACATCTGCTGCGAACAACAGCAGAGCCCCCGGATGTAACCGAAGTTACCTCTGAATGACATGCTTCGAGGCTCCTTACTGGTGTTTTTACTCTTAGGCATCATCTAATTCAAGGCCTTCCCTTTGGAAGATGAGGACTCAGTTGCTTTTTTCACATCACCAACATGCACACACACACCGAACAAATTCTTCTATTTTCTAAAGATAAATATTTAGTGTAAACTTTGTGTCTGTTGGATACTGTTCACATTTGAACCAAGGAACTGTGATTTCTTTAAATTGGAATCTCTGAAGTACATCAGAGATGGAGAACCATCCTTCCTTGAGCTACAGGTGTGGGGGAAGTGTGGTCCTGCTCATTAGACACCTGTAATGACAAAAATAGCGTGAAAAAGCCAAAAGCTCCTCCACATCCCTTCACAGCTCCTCCAGGTTGCCTTGTGTTGGTGCTGCCCTCTGGTGGTCACATTACAAACAGCATGTCCCAATAGGCTCAAACCAATTTTTTTCCAACCTAGGGTCACACTTCTAGGGGCAGAACCAGGAAAATTAAGTATCAAGTGAAAATGCAAGGCTCTGTGTTCAAAATTCATAAGAATTTCAAGATTGTGAAAGTGGAGCATTAAACCTACAGCAGGTTCTTCCAAGTGACTGCGCAGATTGTGAGCCCATGAAGCTGGTCCTCCCTAGCAGGACAAGTGCATGGGTTCATCCCCAAGTGAACTCCATGAGAACTCAAGTCATAAAACACCTACACACTTGCAGTTAGTGTTGTATTTAATGATGCAAACTAGAGGCTTTCTCTGTATAGAGGGCAAATGTCAGGTATTTTAACTGCCTTAGTGAGACCCATGAGCTCCGAAGGGTGGAAGTGGTGCTTGCTTGTGTGGATGCTCTGAGACAACGACCTCAGTGAGGACAGTGACACCAGTGACAGCATCAGCTCCAGTGACCAGCAGTTTAACCAAAGCTGGAGCCACAGGGACACCCTCATCTGTGACCATTCAGGGATCTACCATGTCTGTGAGACATATATGCTTCCAATAACCTGTGCCGTGCGGGACGTACCCTCCAGAGTGAAAAAGAACTTGATGTACTTTTACCTCCACCTAATCTGTGTTAGAAGGATAAGAGGTGTTTGCGAAGCCTCTGGTGAGACCTAATAAGAGAACCACATGCAGACTCCCAGGGTTTGCAGCAAGACCATGCCTTCTACAGCGACAGAACAGCAGTTTCTGATGACTTCCAGGCCTCAGGAGAGATGGAGGGTCTGCACATGGACTGTGATGTGCCCAGATAATTAGATCTCCTCATTGTGACCTGGCTTCTATCACACCCACTAGCACATGCATGGGGGGCGGGGAGAGCAGCATCCCTCACAGATGGAGTGATTCATCCTGGATTAGACAAGGACAGTTGGCCCACACCATCGACGCCTACTCTTCCATCACTGGGACTTGTCTCATAGCTTTCAGCTGTGGGATCACCGAAAGTTCACTCTGACTAGTCCACAAATAAGAAAAAGGCTCCACTCACTCCAAGTCTATCCTGGCCCTCGATCTCCCTCCCACACCTACCCACCACCAGCCCCTTGCTTGCCTGTTCCCAGGCTCCTAGTCAGCCTTACTCACTTACCACAAATCCTCTGGGACACAGCTCTTGATCCAGCTGAGGCGTGCCTCGGGGTATAGCGGTGTGATCTGGCTTTTCACGGCTTTCCCAGGCCATGTGGGAACGGCCACACCTAGACCACGCTTTGGGAGCCAGCTAGGTCTGAACTGGAGACTGGGCACCTCCGGCTCTCAGTGTGCCCACCCTTGTGCCTGCCCTGCATCCCCTACCTTTCCCTGGCCCCATCCCAACCGCTTTCCTGTTTGATTACTGCACACTTCAGCTCTCTTCCTGACTAGAGTCCCCAGGCTGCTTTGGCTCTTCTTATGTGTTCATGGTGTCCTCAGTCCTACAATCTCTCATTGCTCTCCAGACTCCTAGTCACCCACAGAATGCTCATTTTTATCCCCTTTGTGCCCTATCCATGTCCTCTGCCCCCTGTCCCCTGCCAGCCTGCACACCTGATGCTTTGCCGTGTCCCAATGCCAAGGCACTGACCTGAGTTTTCCACAGCCTTGTCCTTTCCTGCAACCCTGTGTCTCACCCTCACACCCACCCAAGTCTGGGAGGATGTCACCTCCCCCCTCTTCACTGTACCAGCTCCAGTGGCTCCTCCCTCTGCAGGCATGTGGGCCCCTCACTCATTCTTATCAGCACCATTCTGAACCCCCCAGAAGAGCCCTCCTGTGTGGTGCCTCTATGTCCTTCAGAACTCATATGCTGCCTAGTATACCCACCTCCCCAGGCTTTACAATTTTGCATCCTGACTCTAAGCAGATGCTAGCCCCCAACAGCCCCCTCTATGAATACCTCTGCTCACCAACCATCCACCTTTGGTTGGGTCTCCACAAATTTCAGCCAAATACTCCAGAGGACACAGGGAGCAGGAAAACAAAACAAAACAAAACACGAGAAGAAATTTATATTCAGTTCCCAGACTCTGGTTGCAAACATTCTAAGGACAAGCACGTGGAATTTGTAAAAACAGCAAAGAAAACAGAACATCAAAACAGTGATGTCTGGCCTGAGCTCCAGGTTACAGAAGGCCCAAAACAAGGTCATCAGGTGCAGGACCACTCAGGGCTGACGTGACAGGGACCCGCTTGTTTACTAGAGCTGTTGAGTTCCATGACAGAGTATCTCAAATGTTTGAGCATGTATTGACTTGATGGAAGTCTTCCAAGGATTCGCCACATTCAGAACAAATCTATTTCAATAGTGCAGAAAAGTTTACTTGGAGTTTAATAACATATCGCAGGGGAGGATGGTCACTCATCGGTCAAACCCAGGCTGAGACTTTCACAGGAACCGATGGGGTCGGAGTCTTCGCACTGATAATTCCCAGCGTCCTTTCTCCTGACGAGGTCTCTAGTGAGGGTTCTGTTGGCCCCTGACAGCTTTATTTTCTCTGTGAGCCACTGAAGAACCACTGTGTGGAGATCGCAGCTGTGGAGCAGGTCAGGACCATGGCGTCCTCATTCCCCGTGACCCTGGTGTTGCTGGGCAGGAGGGTGGGCACTCTCCCAGGCTCCGTGGAAAATAGGAGACACAACTCACTGAGAGTGGACTTGGGCCGTGGGCCGTGGGCCGTGCTGCTGCCTCAGAGATCTCAGCCGCTCACAGTCCACAGTGAGCTCCTGAAAGGTCGGCAGAGAATTGGCCTGGTCTCTGCAGAAGGAAGATGGTCTTTGCTCAGGTGACCTTGTGTAAGGAGAAAGCGGCATCTCCTCTCCGACCCCAAATCAGCCCAAGGTGACCCCTGCCCCGGTTCTGCAGACATCTCTGCAGCATCTTTGCAGGGGCCCCTCCCTAGCCCACCTGCCCTGTAACCTCACCATCAGGTACGATTTTTCTCTCATGAACTTCTTCTGATTTTTTGCCCTAGAACTTTCTTTGACTTTGAAAAACGTCAGGTCCCCTCATCACATAAACTCCCAGGTATTCTGGGGAAGGCAGGCTGGCCACCTCTGCTCATCTCTGGGGCCAGGAGAACTTGATAGTAGGGTAGAAAGCATTTGCCACGTGTTAAATAATTCCTTAGGCAATAAAGATGGCCCAGTCCAGTCTTCATGACCTTGTACCTGGAGAAGTTCCACCTACTGGATTTCTCAGTCTGAGCAAGACTCTGATTCCTGGTCTGTGGACTGAACGTCCCCGTGAAGGGGGCGTCTGGGGAAGAGTGGTGACGGTTCTAACAAGAGGCAGCACTGTGGGACTGGAAGGAAACTACTGCACGTGGCAGAGGCTTACGTGGGAGCCCGTGGCTCACACAGGACTCCGGGCAGAAACACCAGCGCCATTGCTGAGACTGTGAGCAGGACGAGGACGCGGCTCTCCCTGCTTCTTCAGCACAGCACTGGCAGTCCCGGCAGGACGAAGTCAGAGAGAGGTATCCAAGTCGAAATACAAGAAGACAAATTTCTTCCTTCCTTCCTTCCTTCCTTCCTTCCTTCCTTCCTTCCTTCCTTCCTTCCTTCCTTCCTTCCTTCCTTCCTTCCTTCCTTCCTTCCTTCCTCCTTCCTTCCTTCCTTTCTCCTTCCTTCCTTCCTCTTTTTTTTTTTTACTAGACAACGTAACCTTCTATGCAGAAAACCCTAAAGATTCTGCACCCTCCCAACCCTGCACAACTGATAGAGCTAATACATTAAGCAAAGTTGCAGGAGAAAAAGAAAAATCAACACTCAGCATTATTTTTATTTTTTTGCAACAAAAATGATGAAACCCAAAATGGAATGAAGAAACCTGTTTCATTTGCAATAGTGTCCGAAAATGCAGAGTACTCAGGGATGGACCGAACCACGGATGTGGATGTACACACGGAAAACTACCAAACGCTTAAGAAAGACAGAGAAGAACAAACAGACGAATGGAAAACATCCGCGTTCATGAGTCGGAAGACGTCCAGCTATCTACGCATGTGATGCGCTCCATGTCAAAATCCCAAGAAATTCCAAATGGTCGCCGTGCTCTTAAGAAGAGTACTGTTGGCGCTCTCTCACTAGTTTATTTCAAATCCTACCCCCCGCCCCCCAGCAAAGACAGTAGCGTGGCACCGGCTCTCACACTTTTGTTCAGGAAGGAGCCAATCAAATGGCTTGGACAAAGGGGCGGAGTCTGCTCAACCTGGAAAGGGCATCTTTTCAAAAAACGTCATTGAACGGGGTTCCCACCCACAAACACACGACGTGGGTCGTCGCTTATACCACTTGCAAAAGTAAGTCAAAATGGATAAGACTTAATGCTATAAAACTCTTGGAAGAAAATATAGGGAAAAGCATCAGGACCTTGGATTTGGCCATGATTTTGTGAACATGTCACTAAGATCATAGGCAGAAAGAGAAAACGAGGTAAATTGGACTTTGCAAAACAAAACAAAACAAAACAAAAAACCCAACAACTTCTATTCATTAAAAAGCACAATCAGCAGAGTGAAAGGTGACCTATGGAATGAGAGAAAATACTTTGGAAATCATACATAGGCTGAGGGATTATATCCAGAACATTTGGGGAACCTCCTACAACTTAACAACAAAAACAAAATCACGGGCAAGGCACGTGAACAGACATTTCTCCAGAGAAGACGTACAAATGACTGATAAGCACAGGAAAGATGCCCATCATCACTGCTATTAGAAAAATGCAGAGTAAAGCTCTTGGCGCGGAAAAGTGTTAAAGATTTAGATGTTTTTCTCAACTGGGGTAGCAGTGCCCACCACCCCTCTCAGAGGCCTTTTAGAAGCCTGCCTCTCTCTCTCTCTCTCTCTCTCTCTGTTTGGGAGTGTTTTGGCTCCTTCAGGGACTTGGTGGGCCTTCCAGAACATGGTGAGGGGCGAGAGGTAGTAAACATGGGGAAGGCTCAGGACTGTCTCCTGTAACAAGGAATTTCTCAGTAAATGCCAATGTTAGCTCCTCAGAAGAAGTGAGTCAATTATTTTTTATGTCCCATACCCTCAATGGACAAAGGATGTATTTGTTTACTTGTTTGTCTTCTGTCCCCACACCTTTCACAAAGGGGGCTCCGTGAGAGCAGGGGCTGCTGTGCACACAGCTGAGGTCTCCGTCTCCGTCACCAGGAGCAGCCATGAGCCTGATGCTTGGACTGTATTTAAAGATGCTTTAGATGAAAAGAGTGGAACATGCAAGTGTCCAAAAGACCTCTTACCTGGTTTCTGATATTCCATATTCTGCATGAAATATTATTTTGTATTTATTTAACTATCATTGTGCTGCATATAAGGTCTGTCTCTAATTTTCTCATTCATCATTATATTCTTTTAGGTTTAGCCTTGCAAAATATTCAGACCTAGTTCAGTGGTTCTCACCTGTGTGGATTCTTCCCACCAGTGATGTCGGGCAGTGTCTGCAGGTGTGTTTGGTTGTCAGGACTCTGGGTGAGCTGTTGGGGCCTCCTGGACCAAGGCCCAGGGATATTGTTGAAAGTCCTGCAATGCACAGAAGAGCCCCCACAACAGAGAGTGATCTGGTCCAAATGTGAGTAGTTCCAAAGCTGAAAATCCTTCTGCAGGCCTAAGTCTTACTCTATGAGTTTAAACTGTTATATTCAGCAACCGCGAGAACGAATGCCGGAGACTTTTCGGGTTTTCAAAGATGTTACTTTATTGGCCAAGGTTTCTTTTAACCTGCGCAGGGGCGAACTCTCCCAAATGTGTCTGGAGACACAGTGCTCATAAGAGCTGCAAATGAGTCCCCCCCGCGCCCCCCCCCCCAGCACTCTCAGCTACGTCCTTATATATAGGTGGGCAAGCAAGCGTTATACAGAAGCAGACGTGGCAGTTAACTATTTGCTTACAAATCTCATGCACGGGAACAGGGTTAGGCATTGGCTCACCGGTTGTAAAATTTCAAACCAAACGTGTTAAATTACATCTGTTTTATGATCCTTTGTTCTTGCACGAGGCAGGAGAGCAAAATGTCTGTTTAATAACCTCCTGTGCCCTGGGATCTAACCAGTTCCTTTTGCCCTTCAGCTAGGTTCCTATTTTCTCATGGTCTAAGTTTTCCTCGCTCCTTACATAAACAAGAAATAATGTGACAATATCTGTGATAATAAAGCAGCAGCCTCTTAATTTTTGGCGAGAACAAATTTGTAAATTCAACCTGGGCAAATGGGGCAGGTGGGGAAGGTGAGCCTTTCTGGCAAGTCTGCACCCCGGGGAGAAGGCAGGGAGGAGTGGGCAGGCAGGGGGAGGGCAAGGGTTTGATAGGAGCAGCGTCTTCCCAGTGTGGACAGGAGGGTAGTTCATGTGCAAAGAGATCCAGCTTCCAGGCAGACGGACCAGGAACCCCCATGGTGACCACCACCTCACTGATGGCTGGGGCAGGAGCCTGGGAGTGCTGGCTTCACAGGAGTGAGAAAGGCCGAGGCAGCTGAGGTCTGAGCTGGGGTGGGGGTGACGGGGACACAGGCCACTTCTGGGTGTGATGCCCTTGGGGTTGGCAAAGGTGGGGTCTGAGGTGTTGAGACGGGTGGGAGGGCAGGACTTGGGGTGCTGCAGCTATGACTGGGTGGGATGACAAGGGCATCCAATCTTCTGTTGGGCCCAGGGCCCTGGTGAGTTTGACATTGCCCAGGTGGGATTGTGCGTAGGTCACACCAGGCTGTGACCTCGTGGACACAGTGGCAGCAGGGTGCAGGGCACCCCAATAACAGGGTCTAAGGTGGTTGTCTCTGGGGGAAGGGTCGGGAGCTGCCTCTGGTCTTGTATTTGATATTTAAAGGGCAAAGGATCATTTTTATCTGGTCACCATAATTACCGATAGCCAGCTGCTTCAGGATGGCAGGAAGACACACTGACTGCAAGGCATTCCCGTTCTACATTGTGAACATGGAGACAATACACCCTGCCTGGTGTGGCTCACTTGACTGGAGCATCGTCCAATCCACTGAATGATTGCCTGTTCGGTTCCTGTGCAAGGCACATGCCTAGGTTGTGGGGTGGCCCCCCGTTGGGCATACAGGGGAGGGGAGTGATGAGGTTTCTCTTTCTCAATCTCTCTCCCTTCTCTCTCTGGAATAAATAAAAAAAGTTTTAAAAAGTTTTAAAAAGTATTTTTAAAAATGAAAGTAATCCACTGCAACGCTTTTTTAAAGACAAAGAAATAGTTTTGCAAGGAACTGTGATGCATATACTTCTAGTTCATTATTGATGTCACTTTTGCCAATTTAACTCTTAAAAAAATGGCAAAAGTCACCTACAATTCATGTTTTAGCTCAGGGATGTAGATTTCATGTAGACTCGTCTAAGATTTTATTCTTTATTAGGTTCACACAGATCATCTTCTGTGAACACTGATGTGATTTCTCTCTGTGCGTTTCTGTCACTTGTCCCTGTGCACAGAGTCACATGTCCCCCAGAGCTGGGACGCACCGACTACTGTGAGAAAAAAAAGGTGTCCAAACGCTCAGGTAATGACGATGGCACCTAAGGTGCAGGTCTGTGCAGGGGGACAAGAGAGATTCTCTTGGGGCCTGAGGGAGCAGGTGGTGTCTGGGCTTTGCCATCAAGTCTGGATCGGGACCCAGGACGTGGGAGTGTGAGGCCCTGCCTGACCTCACCTCTCAGGACACCATTGCTAGGCTGTCTGTGGGGATTCTGTCTCCCCTCCCTGTCCCTGCAGTGGAGGAAAGGGACCCAGAGCCCCTCCATGGAGAGTTGGACCCTAAATGAGCATAGGTGGGGCAGCGCAGGTGGACGTGAGGAGAGACCTTCCTTCCTGGGGGTGGGAGCTGGGAGGTGATGGGCAGACAGGAGGCCCACAGCCGGCTGAGCTGCTGTAACTGAGTCAGGCCCCAGAGCATTTCCTCTGGAGAATCCAGCCTTTCCTGCCAACAGTCAAGAACTTCCCATCTCAGTGCTTCCAACTGAGGGAAGTCCTCATCCTTCACTCAGTCCTACATCAACTCTCTGTCCCCTCGCCCTTAGGCAGCTCTGACTGCCCAGTTGCCCAGGACACCCAGGTCTGCAGAGTGGTCACTGCTGCCCCTGACCCCACCAGTGTGGAGGCCCAGCTCTGCCTTCCTGGTCAGCGGTGGGAGCAGGCTCTCAGGCTCCAGGTCCTGAGTACCAGTCACCTGCCAGGAGGTGGCAGCAGCTGAGCGAAGGAGCGATGCAGGGACTACTGTTACCC
>JAPYXV010002280.1:0-13270 GCA_028533065.1 Trachops cirrhosus
CTTGGAATACTTCTTTCCAGCCCCTTCTTGCCTGTAAGGTCTCTTTGAGAAATCAGCTGACAGTCTGATGGGAACTCCTTTGTAGGCTACTGTCTCCTTATCTCTTGCTGCTTCTAGGATTCTGTCCTTCATTTTTACCTTGGCTAATGTAATTATGATGTGCTGGTGTATTCCTCCTTGGGTTCAACTTCTTTGGAACTCTCTGAGCTTCCTGGACTTCCTGAAAGTCTATTTCCTTTGCCAGATTGGGGAAGTTCTCCTTTATTATTTGTTTAAATAACTTTTCCACTTTTTGCTCTTCCTCTTCCCCTTCTGGTAATCCTATAATTTGGATGTTGGAACGTTTAAAGATGTCCTGGAGGTTCCTAAGTCTCTTCTCATTTTTTTAAAATTCTTATTTCTTCATTCTTTTCTGTTTGGTTGTTTCTTTCTTCCTTCTGGTCCACTCCATTAATTCGAGTCCCAGTTTTCTTCCCATCGCTATTGGTTCCCTGTGCATTTTCCTTCATTTCACTTAGCATAGCCTTCATTTTTTCATCTAATTTGTGATCAAATTCAACCAATTCTGTGAGCATCCTGATCACCAGTGCTTTGAACTGTGCATCTGATAGGTTGACTATCTCTTGGTTGCTTAGTTGTATTTGCTCTGAAGCTTTGATCTGCTTTTCTGTTTGAGCCTTTTCTTTTTGTCTTGTCCTACCTGTTAGGTAAGAGGGGCAGAGCCTTAGGTGTTCACCAGGGTGGGAAAACGCAGTTGCTGGGTTGTGAGGTTGTATGTGGCGGCGGGGTCCGAGAGTGAACAATGGTGCTTGCTCTGTTCTCTATCAGACTTCAGTCCCTTCCGCCGCTTCCCCCAAGCTATCTGGGTCTTTCTGGTGCTAATTCCCATGTGGGTGGGTTTGTGCACATTCTAGGACCCTGAGGGTCTCTCCAATCCTGTGAGACTGAGAGTCTCTCCCTGCGCCTCAACCCCCACAGGTGTTTTCTTTTTTTTTTTTAATTTTATTTTAATCATTGTTCAAGTACAGTTTTCTGTCCTTTACTCCCATTCTTGCCCACCCACCCATCTCTTCCCTCTTCCCTCCCATTTCCAACCCCCCTAGTTTTTGTCCATGTGTCTTTTATATTTGTTCCTATAAACCCTTCCCATTGTCCCCTGAAATTCTCCTGAAATTCCCTCCCTTCTCCCCTCTGGTCAATCAGTGCCCCAAGGCTCTATTTCCTGGTGCTGGGACCTTGGGTTGTGTGCAGTGCCTTGCTTCACTATCGCCGCCTTGCTGGGTTTGCCAGTTGCCACTCTGTGTCCAGGGCCTGCCAGCTACCACCTGTGCTTCCAGGGTCTGTCCACTGCGGTCTTGCATGCCCTGGATGCCTTATGCGCCCGGTCCCACCACTCTTTGTGCTGAGACCCCTCTCTACCCAGCTGCCCAACTCTGCCCCTCCTACCAGTCTGGATGAATGCGTCTATTTTAACTCCTAGGTTGTCCAACAGTTCAATTTTCTGTCAATTCTGGTTGTTATTCTGTTTCTATATTGTTGTTGTCCCTATCTTGGTTGTGCAAGGAGGCACAGTGTGTCTGCCTATGCCTCCATCTTGGCCGGAAGTCCAAATGTTAAGTTTTATAGAGAAAATTAAAGTAGAGAGTTTATATGGGTAAGCTAATAAGAAAAGTCAAATCAGGAAGTGCATGGTATAGGGGGAGGACTGCCTACTAAAAAGCTCATTGATTAAAAAAATCATATGTGACTGGAGACTTAAAGTAAGTCATGGAGTAAGATTTGTAGATATCTGGGGAAAAGACTTCCAGGAAAAAGAAACAAAAAGTGAAAAGACTCCAGAGAATAGAGTATGCTGGATATGCTCCAAAAGCAGATTAGACCTAAAGTTTTTCTTATAATTTGTGTTTAAATTTAAAAAATCTGAGTATATTTAAACAATTAATTGAATAGTAATTATTATTCACACAGATATTTCAGTATTTTGAAAATTGTTTAGAGAGAAGTATGGGAGACAGTTTTGTATTGGCAGAAATCCTGTCCCACACACGCCAGCTTATGTCTTAATATTAGTCAAGATCTTTTGGGTCTTTTAACTTCTCTATGCCTTCATCAGGCAAAAGTTGTTTTTCATCAAATGTCTATAGATTTGTACATGAAAAAGTATACAATTTCCCTCCCCAAAGGACAACATTCCCCCAAGGGCATTCTATAACCATATACTTTGGCAAGTGGTGAGACATGAGAATTTTGTCTATTTTTGACACTTACCTGTTGCACAGAGGAGTGAGTTGAAAGTTTCCTCCTTTTCTATTCCCTCAGGCTTTATATGAAAAGAAAAAATAAACAAGATTAAGTGACACTGGATGTATAAGAGAAAAATCAGTCATTTCTTAGGAGAGGAAAAAATGTCAGTAAAAAATTGAGTTGTGGATATATCTGTATGGGAATTAAATGTCACTGTCACATACATATTAGATAGAATGCTATTATATAATAAACATCTGAGAAAGTATATCTGCATACCTCAACTAATAAGGGCTTGACTACAGTGTCCTTGTGTCCAAGTTCTGGGACTCGAGGCAACTCATTGCCACACAATTCTGCAGACTGCAGGGCTTCCGCAGTTGCTGTGAAATTCACCTTTCCTGAGGAGTTACACAGGATTCTATAGTGAATGTTTTCTTCTTTTTCAATTTTCTCAATATACATAATGTTTTTGTTTCAATTGATCATTGTTAAAGAAAAATATATAAATACATATATTTGGGTCAGAGAGGAAAGCAAATTATTACCACTCACCCAGTGACTTGAGGGTCACAGACCAGGACATAGTTTTCTGCCCATCTCCACAGACACAGTGAGATTCTTCATTCTTCTTTACTGGGACAGCCAAGAAGGCAGGAGAGTCCTCCAGCTCTATGCTGACCTGTCCCCCATACCCACCCACAATTTTGAGCACAAGCAGAAGGTCAGTAATAGGGAACTGAAGCTCAAAGGGACAATGCATACTAATTGAGAGGCTTTGAGAAATTGCTCAAAAAGGGGAAATCCTGTCAAATACCTTGTCATTTAGATGTTTACAATAAAGGAATTAAAAACTGATGGGAATTAGGATAAATGTCCAGGATTTAAGCTTGTACCAACACAAGGGAGATATTTTTTTTTATTAGAGTGAAAAATGAAGTAATCAAGTGGAAATAATATCTGAAATTAGGAATACACAGATAATATAGAGCCCCAAATGAATATAACCTTACCACCCTGGACATGTCAGGGAGTTTGCTCTTAGTTCCATTCCAAAATTAAGTTCCATCATATTCAATTATGATTTACAGACATTACCTAGGAGACCTAGGTAATAAATGGTGATTGTGTTCCTTCCTTCTACTTTTCTCATCTCTAAAGAAGTGTACTTACCTGGATGCAGTAGGACATGTAGTTGAACACAGTGGCTTTAAGTGTAAAGGCTTCTCCTCGCACCACAGAGTAGGGGAGAGTGAGTTCTAGGAAGAAGGGCTGGAAGACTTGAAGAGAGATGATGGGGGAGAGGCCAAGCCCTGTCTTTCCAGACAAACATAGTGCGCTGGCCTTCCACTGTGTGATGGTGTCAGGGACCTTTACTGCCAGCTCACTGTTACCTGATGAGCTAAATGAAAATAAAAAGAGGAGGACAGTGAATAAATCCCCATCCTCCACCTTTTTTTGACATGTACCATGGCTGATCCTAAAGCATAACTTAGAAACCTAGTGTGGTAAATATTAAACTTGATATAAATTGTGTCACTATTATTGAAGTCTCAGAAAATTTTTCTTCTCTTTTTAGGGGTGAGACTAGCTTCCTGCTTTCTATTATTTTAGGTACCTCAAGACAAAATTAGAAAAAAAGCTGCATTGTTTCACTACGAGATCGATGAACTATTAACCTAAATATTTACCAGAAAGGAACAAAGTAAAACTAAAAGGATCGGGAACAAATGATAACACTGGAATCACAGAGGAGAATGCAGATCTTCTCTTAAACTAAATTCCAGGCAATGCACAACTTACTCAAGTGGCACCAAGTCCCAGATCCAGGTCTCTGGGAAATACTTCCGGACTGTCTTTTGTACTCCCTCTGCTGGAAGGGATCCCCTTGCCATCATAGGAAGAACTAGAGCATCATATGCTTCAGCTAAGCGTGGTGAAGGTGCTATGAAAAGACAACATTCAGGGCCCAATGTAAACCTCATGTTATCATTAGTTTTTTATAGTTGCTTGATAATCAAATAGAATAAGGGTAGCTGCTCAGTGAATATTTATTACTGGAACAATTTAACCTACAAACTTGTTACTTATACAAGAAGGCTTATCCTATTACTTCCTCAATCTAGAGGTGAATGTATTTTTCTCTAGATATGAAAACAAATATATATTTCCTTGAGCTGATTACTCAAATGGTGGAGGGAAGAATAACGAGTAATTTAATACACCAAATACTGCTTTTACACTGAACTGATTGATGATCACATGTTCTCCATGTGTGGTAAGACTCAAACTAGAAGGATTGATAGTAGCTACTGCAAGAGTATTTTAAGGATGATTTTAAAAAAAGTAACAGTGAATGAGATATGAAGACATAAAAAGTTGGATATACTGCAGTATGTTATGGACAACAGACACTCAATAAAGGACAGAAAATGAACTTTAGATTGGCCAGAAAAAGACTTTTTCAAAATGATCATTGAAGGAGGAGAAACAGGAGGATGGAGAAGGTGTTTCAAGGCAATGGCTATCTCAGTATGCACACAGAAATTAAAAGGGATGGTCCAAAAAACTTACTCCTTGGAGTAGAAATTTCTGTTTTGGGGCTATGTTTAACATAGTTGAGTAAATAGTAGGTATAATTATATAATAAAGTACCATGAAGATTATGACAAGTAGATTTGTTAAGGCAGATGTTAGCTTGATTAAAAAGTGTTATTCCATAGATCAGAAGATGCATAAAGATAATATGTATAATATATATAAATGTAAAATATATGTTATATATAAAATAGAGTTGGACATGGTCTTTTAAAACCTTAAATATAATAATTCTACAAATTCTGGAAGTAGAAACTATATATGAGGAATGAATGACATGATAAAAGCAGTGTACAAGGATTATATGTCTTTCACAGTAGATGGAACAGACTGAGGTGGAGAAAGACCAGAGGCAAAGAAAGTAAATTAATGTGGTTTATAAGTAATAATTTGGTTATAAAATAATAAGGCACAGGAGTAAGGTGGTATAACTGAGAATTAAAGAATGAATAAGTAATAAATACCAAATGCAAAATTTGTATAGAGTATTGCTGAATATTTGGGGTAAAAATGTAACAATGGTACTCTGAATTTAGGTTTGCTGGATCATTTCATCAACGTGTTTTCTCTTGGGATTGAAACAAATATATACACTTGCTTTTGAAAAGAATGTGAAAATAAAGTAAAAGTTCTTTTAACTTTCTTAACAAAGAACATGCTATTACATGGGATCATAATTATATGTTTTTATTTTATGCTCACATACATCATGCCAGATAGGGATATGATACAAACATGTCCCTTTGCTCTTAGCATGGTGTTGTTTCTCACTGCACAAAAGTTTCTTTTTGTTGAGAAAATGTTCTTATTCCTCCTGGTTTCAACTTTATTAGTAGAACTTTATTGATTGTCTTCCCAGGTAAATAAGTTCTACTTTATTAAAATAGAGGTTTATTTTTATTAAAAAATGCTTTATACCTACTAATGCTACTTTATAATGCTATTATGAGGTAGCATTAGTAGACATCCAAGCATGCAGAGAGAAACTTCTCTGGACTTGATAGTAGAAAAGAATTCTCAGGATTAGAACCTCTTCCACTTTTCTTTATTTCTAGGTATACTTAAAACACACCAAGAGACTAGTAGTATCTGCCAAAAAATGAATTATTCTATTTTGTTCAATATATCAAAATCACTTTAATTTTTTTCATAAAAGAATATGATAGGAACAATTAATATCCATATGGTCCTTCACTTTTATCAGCCTCTCTTGCAGTTAGGGTGGGTGTGATATATATCACTTCCACAGCTGGCCATAAGACTCATGTGCAAACCTGCTCCTTTTCCCCATGGCAGTAACTTTGAAAGACACATTGGAGATGATGGAGTCACAAGATGAAATCAGAATGAAAATCTTTGACTCATCATTGGTAAGGAGCTACTCTGGAGAGCTACTAGACTCACAAAATAACTTATATGCTTAGTCACTAAGATATGGGGGTTTGTTACTGCAGTATAACCTAGCTTATCCTGACTAATTTAGGTATTGAGTACATTGTGGATAAGAGAATTTGAAGTAGCAAAACTATTAAAAGCCAGGCCAAAAATCAATCAATTTTGAGGAAAGAGAGGCAATAATTGCTTTAAAAATCCTATTTGTTAGTAGAAAAATGTCATTTGAAGAAAAGTTACCAAGAAGTTGCTGCATCATAACATTCTATACTTAGAAAAATAGGGTTGGGGAATGGGAACAGAAGATGGTGGCAGAATAGCAGGCAGCTCTATTAATCTGCTCACAGACACAGACCAGATTTGAAGTCAGAACACAGAGTGCAGAGTGAGTGGAAGCATCTGTAAGTGAGTGCTTACACAGGCAAGAGTATAGGGAGTGTGCAGGACTATGCAGGAAATGGCCTGCCTGCAGGGCACCCAGGGGCCAATGGCCTGGGCTTTGCAGGGGGATCACCACCACTGCTCAGCCCAGCACTGCTGGCTGCACAGAATTGGGGCAGCTGTAGATTGTCTCAGGACCCATGAGTTACTGGGGTGTTGAAACAAGGCACTGCAGTGGGGGACCATACAGAAATTATTTTAAAAGGGGAGCTGAGGCAAGTCCTGAGGCTCAGGAGGGGCCCAGGCTCATGTGCATGGGTAGGGCACAGTAGCTTTGCTAACCAAAACTCAGAAGCAGAGAATACACTGAAGCAATGAAGGAATGGGAGGACTCAACCCAGCAGGGCCCATGAGTATAGGGGAGCTCAAAGTGGAGAATTCAGGATGAACCTCCTTCAAGAAAGCAGCAAGCTTGGGTCTTCCCAGATAACGTGTTTCCCAGATAAGGTCAAGTTAAAGGAGTTCATCATCACCAAGCCCTTATTATATGAATTGTTAAAGAGACTTATCTAAGAAAAAGAAGAAGATCAAAACTATGAATAGTAAAATGAGAACAGACAACTATCAACAACTGAACCTAGAAGAACAAAAACAAACTAAGAAAACAACTAGAACAGGAACAGAATCACAGAAATGGAGATCTGTGGGGTCTGTTGAGATCATGGAGGGTTATCAGCGGAGTGGAGGTGAGAGGAGAATGGGGAAAAAGGTACATGGAATAGGAAGCATAAATGGTGGGTAAAAAATACACAGGAGGAGGTTAAGAATAGTATAGGAAATGGAGAAGCCAAAGAACTTATATGTATGACCTATGGACATGAACTAAGGGAGGGGAATGCTGGTAGGAGGGGGGATGCAGGGTGAAAGGTGATAAAGGGGAGAAAAAAATGAGACCACTGTAATAGCATAATTGATAAAGTTATTAAAAAGAGACATATCATAATGAAAATGGCAAAATTCAAAGAAAGACAAAGAGAGAATCTTAAAGGCAAAGAGGGAGAAATAAGAAGTAACATATAAGGGAGCCCTGATTAGGTTAAGAGCTGATTTCTCAACAGAAATCCTACAAACCAGAAGGCAATGGCAAGAAATATACCAAGTAATGAAAAGAAAAAGGCTTGCAAATAAGACTGTCTACCCAGCAAGGCTTTCAATTAAAATGGAAAGTGAAATAAGGAGTTTTCAAGACAAAAGAAGGCTAAAAAATTACACTTTCACCAAACCAGCACTGCAAGAGATGCTAAAGGGACTGCTTTAAAGAGATGAAGCAAAAGAGTGAGAGAGAGGGGAACATGGCTACACAGGGGAAATATGGCAATGAATGAGTACCTATCAATAATAACCTTAAATGTAAATGGATTAAATGCCCCAATCAAAAGACATAGGGTAGCTGAATGGATAAGGAAACATGATCTGCACATATGCTGTCTACAAAAGACCCATTTCAGAGCAAAATACCTACACAGATGAAAAATGAAGGGCTGAAAAAAAATGTTCCAAGAAAATGGTAAGGAAAAAAAAAACTGGGGAAAATAAAAGCTGGGGTGGCAATACTCATATCAGACAAAATAGATGTCAAAAGAAAGGCTATAAAAAGAGATAGAGAAGGACACATCATAAAGATAGAATCCATCAAAAAGATATAAACATTGTAAACACATATGTACCTAACATAAGGGCACCGAGATATTTAAGGAAAATTTTGGATGACTTCAAGAAAAATATAGACAGTAACGCACTTATACTAGGGGTTTTAACACCTCCATTGTCAACAATGTATAGATCTCCCAAACAAAATATCAGCAAAGGATATTGTGGAACTGAATGACACGTTAGATCAAATGGACTTAACTGATATATATAGAGACTTTCATCCCAAAGAAGCAAAGCATACATTCTTTTCAAATGCACATGGAACATTGTCAAAGATAGACAACATGATAGGACACAAAAGAAGTCTCAACAAATTCAAGGAATTTGGAATCACATCTAGCATTTTCTCAGATCACAATGGCTTGAAACTAGAAATTAACCACAAGTTAAAAACTCAAAAACTGTTCAATTCATGGAGACTGAATAACATATTATTAAACAATGAATGGGCAAACGATGAGATTAAAGAAGAAATAAAAAAGTTTCTGGAAACATGCCCTGGCTGGTGTGGCTTAGTGGATTAAGCGCGGGCCTGTGAACCAAGAGATCACGGTTTGATTCCCAGTCAGGGCACATGCCTGGGTTGCGGGCCAGTTCCCAGTGGGGAATGCACAGGAAGCAACCATACATTGATGTTTCTCTCCCTCTCTCCTTCCCTTTCCCTATAAAGATAAATAAATAAAATCTTTAAAAAAAAAAGTTTCTGGAAACAAATGAAAATGAACATAGAAAAGACCAAAACCTATGGGCACAGTGAAGGAAGTCCTGAGAGGGAAGTTCATAGCAATACAAGCCTACTTAAAAAAGGTAGAAAAATTTCAAATAAACAACCAAACTTTACATCTACAAGAACTGGAGTAACAACAACAAACAAAGGCCAGAGCCAGTAGAAATAAGGAAATAATCAAGATCAGAACAGAATTAAATTACATAGAGACTAAAAGAACAATTCACAGTATCAACAAATCCAGGAGCTGGTTGAAAATATAAATGAAATTGACAAGCCTTTAACCAGGCTCTTCAAGAAAAAAAGAGAGAGGACCTAAGTAAATAAAATCAGAAAAGAAAGAGGAGAAATTACAACTGACGACACAGAAATACAAAGAATTATAAGAAATTACCACAAATAACTATATGCCAAGAAGTTCAACAACCTGGACAAAATGAATAAAAGTCCAGAAACATATGATCCTCCAAAACAGAATCAAGAAGAAGCAGAAAGCTTGAATAGTCTGATACAGCTGGTGAAATTGAAGCAGTAATCAAAACACTCCTGGTATACAAAAGCCCTGGACCAGATGGTTTCACAGGAGAATTATACAAAACCTTTAGGCAAGAGCTAATACCTATCTTTCTCAAACTATTCCAATAACATCTAAGAAGAGGAAAGACTCCCAAACTCTTCTGATGAGGCTAGCATCAGTTCAATTCCAAAAACAGGTAAAGACACAACAAAGAAAGAAAACTACAGGCCAATATTGCTGACAAACATAGATGCTAAAACCCTCAACAAAATATTGGCAAACTTCATCCAGCAATACATTAAAAAGATATATACCATGATCAAGTGAGATTCATCTCATGGATGCAAGGATGGTATAATATTTACAATTTAATAAATGTAATACATCACATGAACAAAATGAAAGACAAAAATTACATAATCTTATGAATAAATGCTGAAAAAGCATTTGATAAAGTACAGCACCCATTTATGATAAATACACTCAGCAAAGTGGGAGTAGAGGGAGCATACCTCAACATAATAAAGGTCATATATAAGAAAGCTATATTCACCATCATACTCAATGGGCAAAAATTATAAGATTTCCCCCTAAGATCAGGTGCAAGACAAGGGTGTCCGCTTTCACCCCTCCTTTTCAACACAGTATTGGAAGTTCTAGCCACAGTGACTAGACAAGAAAAAGAAGCATACAGCATTCAAATTGGAAAGAAGGAAGTAAATCTGTCATTGTTTGCAGGTAACATGATACTGTACATAGAAAACCCTATAGACTCCACCAAAAAGTACTCAACCTAATAAGTCAATTTGGCAAAATAGAGGGATACAAAGTCAACATTCAGAAATTGAAGGCATTTCTGTACACACAAAAATGAAATATCAGAAACAGAAATTAGGAAAAAAACCCATTTACTATGGCAACAAGAAAAATAAAGTACCTAGGAAAAATCTTAAGCAAGGATGTAAAAGACCTGTACTCAGAAAACTACAGAACACTAAAGAAAAAAATTAAACAGGACACAAGTAAATGGAAGCATACACCATGTTCATAAATTGGAAGAATTAATATTATTGAAATGTCCATAATATCCAAAGCAATCTATAGATTCACCATAATCCTTATTAAAGTACCAATGACATATTTCATGGACATAGAACAAATATTTCAAAAATTTATGAACCATAAATGACCCTGAATAGCCACAACAATTTTGAGAAAGAAGAACAAAGTAGTAGGGATCACAATACATGATATCAAACTATATTAAAAGTCCACTGTAATCAAAACAGAGTAGTACTGGCATAAGAACAGACACATAGGTCAATGGAACAGAATAGAGAGCCCAGACATAAACTCATGTCAATACAGTCTATTAATATTTGACAAAGGGGGAAAAAACATAAAATGGAGTAAAAATAGCCTCTTCCATAAATGGTCTTGGGAGATTGGGCCAGGTACATGCAAAAAAAATGAAACTAGACCCCCAACTCACACTATACACTAAAATAAACTCAAGATGGATAAAATACTTAAATAAATAATGACACAATAAAAGTTCTAGAGGAAAACATAGGCAGGAAAATCTCAGATATCCCATGCAGTAATGGTTTCACCAGTATGTCCCCTAGGGCAAGGGATATAAGGGAAGAATAAACAAATGGGACTACACCAAATTAAAAAGCTTCTACAGGGCTACAGAAAACATCCACAAAATGAAAGGGGAACCAACCATATGGGAAAACAGATTTGCCAGTGATACCTCAGACAAGGGTTTGATGTCCAAAATATACAAAGGACTAAGGACTCCACCCCAACAGGACAAACAATTCGATTAAAAAATGGGCAAAGGACCTGAACAGGCACTTCTCCAAGGAGGACATACCAAGGGCCCAGAGAGATATGAAAGGATGCTCAGCAGCATTAGCCATCAGAGAGATGCAAATTAAAACAACAATGAGATACTACTTCACACCAGTCAAAATGGTCATTATTCACAAGTCAACAAGCAACCGTTGCTGGTGAGGTTGTAGAGAAAAGCAAACCTTAGTACATGGTTGGTGAGAATGCAGATTGGTGCAGCCACTGCGGAAAACAGTATGGAATTTCCTCAAAAAACTAAAAATGCAGCTGCCTTTAGATCCAGTGATCCCACTGGTGGGATTATATCCTAAGAATCCTGATATACCAATTCAAAAGAACCTATGCACCCTGATGTTCATAGCAGCGTTATTTACAATAGCCAAGTGCTGGAAGCCGCCTAGGTGCCCATCAGTAAATGAGTAGATCAAAAAACAGTGGTACATTTACACAATGGCATACTACACAGTAGAATGAAAGAAGGAATTTCTACCTTTCGTGACAGCATGGATGAGACTGGAGAGCATTATGCTAAGTGAAATAAGCCACGTGGTGAAAGACAATGATCTCACGTATAAGTGGAACCTAATCAACAAAACAAACAACAGCAAAACAGAACCAGAGACATGGAAATAAATAACAAACTGACAGTGACCAGAGGGGAAGGGGAAGGGCATAATGAGGGAAAGATGGGGAAGGGCCAAGTCAAGGAACATGTATAAAGGACCCGTGGACAGAGACAACACAGTGGGTGTTGACTGTAGGAGGGGGTGCATGGGCAGGGCAAAGGAGAGCAACGGGGAAGAATTGGGACAACTGTAATTGAACAACAATAAAAAAATAATGTGGTTGGGGAGAATGAAATAGAATATTTAAAGATAGTTTATGTACTATATAGCTGATCATCTACTTTAAGAATTATTTTTACATGATTTATGGGATTTTACATGTTTAAAGGGAAAGTGAATAATAAAATTTTTCTAATAATGAAAAAAAGAAAAATCATTACAGTTTTTATGCCAACTCAACCTAGCAAAGAATGATTTTTCTTTTTTGTTGTTTTGTTTTCTGTTATTTTATAAGAGCAATATAACATAATAAAATGTTCTATTATTCTAGCAGACAAGTAAATCTCACCTGAACTATATACACTGTTCCTAAGGAAGCTTGAAAGTCCTTGAGGCTGCTGACACAAATATGACTTGTGGATTTTTGAGTTGGTAAAAATATTTAATCCTGCAGACTAGAAGAAAATTATTAGAGAATATTGTTAATCCAATCCTCAGACTGGAATGTTTTCTTAAGTTTGCATTATACTTTCACTAATATTATACATATATCTCATAGGATCATGAAAATTCTACATAATACAGAAGAGAGATATTTTATAAGTGAAAATGAAGATACAAAAAGTCCAGAGTATCCAGTTCATGGATGGAAATTAGGATTAGAAACCACTTCTTCTGATTCTTTTTTTTCCATATTTTAATTTTATTTTTTTAAATATATTTTATTGATTATGCTATTACAGGTGTCCTATTATCCCCCCTTCATTCCCCTCCACCCTGAACACCCTCTCCCACCCACATTCCCCCCTTTAGTTCATGTCCATGTGTCATAAGTTCTTTAGCTTCTACATTTCCCATACTATTCTTGCCCTCCCCCTGTCTATTTTCTACCTATCATCTATGCTACTTATTCTTCGTACCTTTCCCCCCTCTCTCCTCCTCCCACTCCCCTGTTGCTAACCCTCCATGTGATATCCATTTCTGTGGTTCTGTTCCTGTTCTAGTCATTTGCTTAATTTCTTCTTGTTTTTGTTTCAGGTGTGGTTGCTAATA
>JAPYXV010002281.1:0-13269 GCA_028533065.1 Trachops cirrhosus
GGGCACCTAGGTTTCTTCCAGCACTTAGCTATTGTAAATTGTGCTGCTATGAACATTGGGGTGCATAGGTTCTTTTGGATTGGTGTTTCAGGGTTCTTAGGACATAGTCCCAGCAGTGGAATTGCTGGATCAAAGGGCCTTTGCCCATTTTTAAATTGGGTTGTTTGTCTTTCTGTGGTTTAGTTGTAAGAGTTTCCCCCATTTCCTTTTAACTGAGTTATTCTAGTCAAAACTTTCAGAAATATCACCTCTTTATTCCCTCTTTACCCTGACAGTCACCAATTTCTGTTGTTATGTCTCAGAAATGTAGAAAATCTCTCTACCCTCCCTCCCAAATGCCGTACTTCAGGTCCTCATTGTCTTTTCCCAAGACAATCATGAGAGCCATGTGTCTTTTCTCTCCAGCTGCAAATTTCTTCCACATAACTGCTAACTTCTCTAGCATAAACTTAATCTTGTTACTCTTCTGCTAACAACATTTCCCAAATCTTGGCATCATTTAGGAAAGCCTGAGCATCCTGGCCTAGTGGTGAGCCCTCCACAGGCTGTTTTCTAGTCTCTTGAGTCCATATGCAGCAACTCTGCTCCACAGAAGCTCTGTGAAGCTGAGTGCCATTTACCTACCTGCATTCTAGGTTATGCCCTGGCCAGTGTGGGGCCAAGCCTAGAAAACAGTTCCCACTGTCTCTCTGAAGGTTCTTCTAATTCACCCTATCAGCTCTGACACAAAGACACAAAGTCATGTCTTTGGGGATCTTTAGTGGTACCACAGGATTATTTTTAACATGTGCTATACATGCCACTAAAGAGATCAGCACACCCAGGTTGCCCTCCCTGGAGACAGTGCCCAGTCAGAAGGCTACTCATGATTGCTGCTAACTGGACCTAGGGTGAACCAGACCATAGGGAGAGAGTACAGTCTGGAGAACACAGGGAAAGCAGGCTAGTTGAGTGTGAGAGGAGAGAGTATAGAACAGAGTAGGATGGAGCAGGAAGACATCATTAAAAGAGCATAAATAGGTCTCAAGGCCAAACAAGAGGCAGTGGGTTCCTGGGCAGGCCTTAGTTGCCCAATATCTTCTCACACCTGGGCAGTGTGGTGAAATGCAGAGCCCCCAAAGATGCTTTGTGCTGATCTGAATTGTGCCCTCAAATTCACATGTTGAAGTACTAACCCCAGTACCTCAGATTGTGACCTTATTTGGGAATAGGGTTGCTGCAGATAGAATTCGTTAGAATGAGGTCACACTGGAGCAAGAGACAAACAGAACAGGAACAGTCTCACTCTTGAGAAGCTTACAAGACAGTATGGAGATAGACAAGAAAATGAATGAGGTCCTGCTAGTCACATAAAAGAAATCAAGCAGGACAGTGTGATGGAAAGCAAAGAGGAAGGGTGAGGGAAATCATCTCTGAAGAGTTAAACTGTAGTTGGGACTTAAATGGGAAAAAAAATCAAAAGGTAAGAGAGAAGGAAAAGGAAAACTAAAAAGAACAAAGAGAAAGGAAAAGAAGAATAGAGAAAGAAATAAGGTGTGGATGGTGTTGTACGTGAACAACACTAAATAAAATAAAATAAAATAATAAAATACAATAAAATAAAAGTTTTTAAAAAGCCACAAATATTCTGGGGTTTTTGACAGTGTGAGCCAATGTTTCCCTCCCCCTATACCTTTTCTCTTTTTTAATAAAACCATTTAGATTGTGATTTTTGTCACTTGCAACAGAGTCCTCATTGATGTGGCCTCTTTTTTTTACAAAAGGGATTACATGAGAAAACATCCTTCCTGCGAAAGAGTGAGTGACTGCTGGAGCATGGGGAGCAGCTGTAAGGTACTTATTCTGTGTCAGGGATGACAGAGGGTGGCCTCCCACCACACACCTTGCCACATGGGTCAGGCTGGGACAAGGACCTGGACCTAAGTGCGCAGGTATCCTTCTACAGCCTCAGAGGTTGCCTGCTGGACAGTCACTTCAGGGCACAAATGTGAACTCCATCAGCCTGAGTCAGTGGACCTGAGGGGCACCATGGTATTAAACATATTGAAGAGAGCTGAGAATGATGCAACCTCCACAAACTCAAAGTTCTCTTCCAGGATTGTGGCAACATTACCAGGAACTATGCTCCCAGGGATCAAAATGCTGTACAAACCTTGGCTGGAACAAGGGGATGACAGGTTACTCCAACTTTTAAAGAAAGTGCATTCTCGCTGTGAAATGGTCTTTCTATTTCCAAACAGGTTGATTCTGGGGTTACCTATCCTGAGTGGCTGGGCCAGTCTTGGTGACAGCCAGAGACACCTGGGAACATACTCTTTTTTACAGATGAGAAAACAGACTTAGAGATAAAGAAAGTGTCCAAAGTCACAAAGCCAGTGAACAGTAGAGGCAAGATTTAAACCTAGGTCTGTCTGACTCTCCTCACCTTCTCTATCAGAGAACAGAGTGAAACATACTACTTTAAAAAGCCAGTAAAGAATATGAACAGGATCAAAACAGGTGAAAAGGTAGGCTGCTCCAGTAATAGTGGTGTCCTAGTTAGAAGAGCCTGCCTCAGACCCAGCACATTCACTTGCAGCAGCACCACTGTATTCATCCAAGAAGAGAAGTAACACTTGCTTGAGTGTGGTTGGTAGGGTAATAATATCGGTGTAATAATTTATAGTTTCAATTTGAAAACTTCACCTAAAATGTCATATGGTGTGCTTGAGTGTGATTTGTTATGTTACAGAATTACATGCTTATGATTTTGTAATAATAGAGGGGCGTTATTTGTGCCATACCCTGTATTTTAGAGTTGCTATCTGTTGATACCATGACATTCCTGTGAAAGGAGATCCCTGGTCATTGTGTTTAGTGATACACATAGATTAATGGCCCCTGAAGCACTGCCAGCCTCTCCTTGCTGAACAGAGATAACAGCACAGCTATAACACCACAGTGGTGGGACTTTGGTGTTAGCACCGCTCTCCCTCCCATGAGATGCCCTCCTTTGGCTCTCATCCCATTCTTTGCTATGTGTCCATGAGGAGGTCTGTGCTGATTAAACTTCTGGTGAGAAAATGACCTTAAATGGCAGCCTGGGCCACAGCCTTAGGAAGGTGCTTGTTCAGACCATGGCTCTGCTGATAGGGAAAATTTATCTACCTGGATAGATATTAGTGAAGCAAGACAGCTCCAGAGTTTCTCACTAGGAAATAAATTTCATGTGGTGCAGAGGACCCACCAGAAAGGGAGGCGCCCATCATACTCATCAACTGTCTTCCTTTCTAGTGTCTGCCATTCTTCTCTGTGGGGTAAACTGGCTGGATTAGAATCATCGCCCACTAATGGGTTCATATCCACTTTTAAGCTCAACTGTCCTGCTTGCCCCTCCAGAAGGAAAGCCAGCTAGGCTTAAGGAAATAGGAATCCTCAGCCTGGTTGGTGTGAGAAGAGCTGGGCCAAATCAGCTTTCTTTTTGGGAATAAGCAGAGAAGCAAGTGGAGGTACCTCAAGAGGAAGTTGTTAGGGTGGATCAGGGCCTTAGAACAGACTCTGAAAGACCTAAGGACACAGGCAGGCTTGTGGAGCTGTCAGGGGTGGCGGGGTGAACACAGCCCAGTCCAAAGGGAAATACCCACCTGCACAGCTGAGAGCCCAGATGACTTCCTGGTTCTAGTTTCGCATATCCTTAAGATAAACTGCCATTTCTTAAGAAAATCTATACAATCTAACCAAAAAATTTCCAACAAAGTCCCAAAAAGCACAGAAGAGAGAGAACACATGCCCTCCAGGGAATAGGAGGGTAAAACCTGACATTGCCCAAGGCAAGAAAGAATAAAACTGCTTTTGAAATTGCCTGTTTTGTCTTAAAAGTAACTTAAATTTTCCATGCTATTCCATAATATCAGTGTTTGCTTTAATATAAAATAGCATTTCTCCCCCTGAAGCTTCATGTAAAAGTGATGTTCCAGAAAGATGTGCCCTTTCTAAAAGTCTGTAGTCTCATCTTCCACACTGGTCAGTGGGCAACCCTGGGAGGCATATACCCTGGGGTGGAACAAGCTGGCTAGCAGAATCTCCAAAGGTCCTCCTGGTTCTGACCTACACACAGTTAAACAGAGAACTTGTTAACATACAAATACTGGCTCTCAGAGGCAAGAGGTCCCATCTTCAGTGTGGGCCATCATACAGCCACACACAACTGCAGCTGTAAGTTCCCCAAGAAGGTTCTCAACTCATCCCTCACCAACATAAGGTAGGATACCAGTGGCCATAGGCAGTAGTGGGGGTGGGGTCAGAAAATACAGCAAAGGAACAAGTTTGAGGCCAACAGGAGTCACAGCCAACTGCCACAAACTTTGCTTCAGTGCCTAACAAGAACTACAAAAGAACACACTCAAGATCTGTGGACTTCTAAGGAAAACCCTTTGCTGTCCAAATGACAGGCAGTTTGTTCTATTGATAAAGATGGGCTTCTCACTGACACCTGAACACACATTTCTGCTAGCCCAGATGACATTTCTACTTCACTATCTTATGAACTGTGCTTCACTGTGCAGAAGACATATCATTTCCTCTCTCCATCTAAAGGGTTTGTCCTCCTGCCCTTCCTCCTGCAGAATGATGGATGTAGACAATGACACAATGAAAAGCAGCTGGCCAGCCACGGCCATTCCTTTCTGTCATCGCCAATACCCAGAGAGAAAAGAAGCTCTTGGAGGAATCCTTCTGTCTCACTCGTGCACTGTGCCCTCTGGCAAGTCACCTTACCTCTCCAGGTTCTAGCAAAATGAGGCAATTAGATCACATTGATTGGAAAGTTCTTTCCAGCTTGAAGAATCTATGATTTTAGCTATGCAATTGTTAACCAGAACGAGAAAGGTTTATATATGCCAACAGAGAAAGAACTCCAAGACATATTATTAAAGAGGAAAAAGCAAGCTGTACAACAATATACTATGATTTGATTTGGGTAAAATATATGCTTGAATACGCATTAAAATTTTTTGAAAGGATACACAAGATAGTGTTAACAGTGGCTACTCTCTGTCAAGTAGGATAAGGAATTGGCAGAAAAGCACAGTTCAGCTTCACATGTTTAATCATGTGCACACAGGGCTTTTTAAGTTAAATAAATAAAGGAGCAAAAAGCACCAATCTAGTGTTCCATGTGTCTCAGCATCACCTCCAGGTCTTGGCTCATGCTGGAATGACAGCTCCAGTGTCTCTACTGCCTGGCTGTGTGGCCCTGCCATATGCATCTTGCAAAACAGCAAACAAAAGCCCTTTTCTAGTCACTGGTCTAACAGGGTCCTTCTAGGCTCAGCCTCTCAAATACCCATCAGTTCCTTCTAGGCTGGACTCTGGGCAGTGTGCTTACAACTGTGATGGTGTTGGTGAGCCCAGGGTAGGGTCATTTGTGGGCCAGCTGCCTCCTCCTCTGACAGTCACTGTCTCCTGTGTATGGGCAGGCACCAGAATATCCAGTATACCCCCACCCCCAGGGGTTGGTGTCTTTTCCCACAGCTCTAAGGTACCCATTTTGGGATGGCCTCTCCCCAGGCCTAGAAGCAGAGCTGTACAGGATGCTCAGGATAGTCACTGCCTCTTTCCTGTGCTAAAATGAAATCAGGTGGGCCCCCAACACCCCCCCCCACAAAGCTGTGCTTTAAACCCCCTCTCTCCAGGGGAGCTCAGTGTCTGCTCCCAGATGGAGCTCCTCAGCTGGCTCTGGAGAATCCTTCCCTGGGCAGCCTTCCCCTTGGAATCAACCTGTCCCATCTGGAGCCCTGCTATCATTGCACCAGTATCATTTTATTTTTTGTTAACAGTAGCCAAGAATTTGGGCTCACTGAATCAATGGTCATTATAACAACTCCTAAGCAATAAACAGGAACTATTAGGCATGCTCAGTATCTGCCCTGACCTCGTCCAAGGCTGGCCAGAGTACTGGAAACAGCACCACCAATTCCCATAGGGCTACAAAAGGCAGAGAATACAAATGAGCAGCTCAGGGAGACAAGACACCTCAATGATGGTGAGAAAAGAGAAAATCTCCTTTATCTAGGAATCCAAATGATTCTGAAATGCTTCATTCAAAACTTAAAGATCACTCAATTAAAAACAAATCAGTTGAAGAGACTTTGGGGCAATAAGAGTTGTTTAAGAAAAGGAAAATCTCAATCAGCAGTACTTTCACTTGAGACAGATGAAATGGAAGATAGAAGTGTCAGGGGTGGTGAGGAATAGACACTGCGTTCCATTGGAGGAATGGGGTTCCTTTTTAGGCCTCAAATCTGAGAGGAACAATCTACAATGTCTCCTGAGGAGGGTGGTAACCAGAATCACAAGGTTTCTAGAACTCCCATCACATATAATGAGAATAAGGGGCTGGAGTCTGGAGAAGGGGCATGAAGAACACCTTCAGTCTCTTAAAGGTGCATATACACAGGGACCGACCTGTGCCTTCAGAGGGCAGACCCAGGAATGTTGAGTAGAATTTCTAAGGATGCCCAACATAGAGAAAGTTCAAACTATCAGGGCTCTAGAGCAAAGAAATGAGCTATATTATGAAGTGTGAGTACCCTATGGTGGGAAAGATCAAGGTCAGAGGGAGTTCTCTGAGAATGCTATGGCAGACTGTTCTGGACAATCAGAGGCTGAGCTGAATGACTTCTATGGATCAGAATTTCAACTTGGCTATGAAGTTTTCATGGATTTTGCACAGGTTTAGCATCTTTTTAGGACACTGCACCTTAAATGAAGAATGGCCAGCTCACCATGCCGGAAACTTCCTGACCTGTGCAAAAATGACCTAGTGGTGGAACTGAGTTTGCTGGCACTGAGAAGGCTGTGATAGCAGGTTTCCAGAGAAGGGATGAGTCGTGATGGCAGCAGAGAATGCCCCCTCCTATCTGGCCCAGAGCACAGGCTATGGGCCCACTCGAGAAAAGCAAGCAACCATGCAGGTTGCAAGATGTAATAGCTGATACCAACCTGGATCCAGGCTCTGTGCAGTGTTTATGCCACAAGATTTTTCTCAGGGGTTCTGGAGTACAGCTAAAAGCAGAGATATTTCCAAAATGTTCAAGGGTTTCACTTTCTTTGCTCCAGCATACACGGCCACCTTATGAGCTCTAAGTTGTTGGGGGATAAAGCTTTAATAGATGCTCTGGAACAAGACTAGGTTTAACTTCCATACCCCATGTCCCCAAGCCTTCCACCTCTTCCCATACACACATTAGTTCAGGACAAGAGCCTAAAGCCATCTATGATCCACTTTTCTCTCTAATTTAACCCCTCAAACCCATCAGTATATCTAGTCACTCTAACCTTGAACAAACTTCCAGTCTATCAGCACTCACCAATCCTTAACCAAACTTGGTCTCAGCAAATAACATCATGTGCCTGGATGACTAATCAAGAGCCTCCTAGCTGGTCTCTCCTCTTCCACACTTGCTCTAATAGTTTATCCTTTTCAGCAGCCACAGTCATCTTCCCACAGTACAGTCACATCTGCTTAAATCCTTCCATTCACTCCCCACTCCTTCAGAACAACATCAGACTGCTTTCCCATCATCTACTGATGCCTACCTAGCAAAGCTCCTCCTCCTGGCTGACCTCATTGCCATCCCCCTCTCTCATCCCCAAAGGACTATGTTCACACTAAACTCTCTTGGCCCTGTGGACATGCAAGTTCATTTCCACCTCAGGGCCTTTCAATTAGCTCGTCCTTCTGCTCAAAGACCGTCCCAGAATTCAAATCCAGATCTGTTCCCCCTAGACCTTTCCATGACTGCCACCTTCTCACTCAGCTTTCAACTCAGATGTCATTTTCTTAGGGAAGGCTCCAGACCAAGCTAGTTCAACACCCCCAAGCCTGTCCTAATATCTCTTCCTATATTCTGAATGCTCACTAGCACTTGAAATAATGTTTTCTGAAGAATAGAGCACTGCCTTGCTTATGGTAAACTCCCCAGCATCCAGAACACTACCTGGGAAGTAGTAGTTGCTAAATAAACCCCATCCCATTCCACTCCCCAGCCACATCAAAACCCCATCAGTTTGGCCCCAAAAGCCCCTCCCCTCCTCCTTCACCAAGAAATTCAAGGCCTAGAGCTGGAGCTTCTGCTTTCCCAGCTCCCTTATCCCCTCCCAATGCCCTCTGTAATCCCATCCAGTGAGACAAGGCTTCTGAGAGGGAGAGGTCATAGCCCGGGGGTGGGTTAGGGATAGAGAAAAAGGTTAGCTGAGAGCCACTACTCAGTAATACATCTTGTTAAGGTCTAATGTACCTTATTAAGTTATACAAGTAATCACAAAACCTAACAATGCTGATTTAGAAGCATTCTTACAGAATGTTTAGCCCAGTGGCTTTCATACATAGAGTAAAGAGATGTTCAAATGGACTCTCTTGCTCAGAAGCCGGGCATATTTTCAGAAACGCAAGGGCACTTCTTTGTGGGAGGTAGGGGAAGGACTCCGTCCAGACTTCTCTTCCCACTCTGCTGCCCCTGGCAGACCTCAAGAAGCCAGTGCACCCAGGCCTGTGGTAGGTGGGATGCTGCAGCCCCTTGAAGCCCTTCAGGACCATAGTAGTCAAGGAGGGGAGCCAGAACTGACTCTGCCCTGAGGCTGGTGCAAGGCGAGTACATGCCTGGACACTGTCTATCCTGGAGCCGTTGCTCAGCTATTTATTATTTCTCCAAATTGCTAACAACTCCTGCTTCCCTGCTGGCAGCAGGGCTTTTGTCACACAGAAACCCCACCCATTTTCCAAGCAGCTGGCAGAAGATCCAGGGAAGCCCCAATAATGAGTAAAGTACCTCTGGGGTCACTGCAAAGTCCCTCTGACTAGCCCTCTCCACAAGGGCCATGTGGGCTGCAGGTGAAACAGCAGCTGTATGAGCATGTGGCTTTGACAGAAAGCCCACCCACAGTGTCCAAGCTACCTGGTGAAAAGTCAACCCAGGGTAGCAGATCCAGCAACTTTGCTGGACAGTCCCTATGCCCACATTACCAGCACACCCACAAACCTGAGCAGGGTTCAGCCAGCTGCTCCCCTTGTAGTGCTTTCTGTGGACCTAGGCAGAGACTATAGACCACTCACCAGCCATTCTGGGGTTGCTGTGGCAACTGGCTCCTCCTATGATGTTCCTGACACTCATGGAATCCCTCTACTCTGGAGAAGCTGTGGGAAGGAGGTGTAGAAAGGTGAGGGAAAGAATGCAGTGGTGGTGTGCAGGTATATCCTGCTCTAAGTGTCCTGAGGTAGCTTGTGAGTGTGGCTGCCATGTGTGCCCACTGCATAAACAGGCACCTGGACTGGGGCTGCACAAAGCCATGGTCATGGTCAATAAGCACTGACAAGCATGTATACAAAAGGGTCAACGGGTTTCTGAACTGCCAAGCCTCAAAGCAGGTCAGCCTTTAAGGCCAGACATAGCAGTGGTGGTGACTGGTGTCAGGGCCTGGCTGTGCCTCATCTTCTGAAGGAGATGGAGGGCAGGGCCTGCTACTTCCAACCTAGCCCTTTCACACTGACACCCCAAGAGCTGGCACAGTGACCTTTCAGACATCCCAACCCTGCCTGCAAATGAACTTTGGATGAAGCCCACACCCTTCAGTGCCCTCACAACCTTGATCTCAGCCCCTCTTCCCTTCTTCCCACTAAAACTGCTTCAGCTCCCTATGCCTTGACTGGGCTAATCGATATACCTTTCTTACAGCCTCCCCTGATACCATCTCCTTCAAGAAGCCTGCATGGCCAGGCATAGACAGTCACTATGGGCTTTCATTTCCTCTATCTTGACATATACCCCTCTATGCTAGAACATGCTAATTCCCTGTCCCTTACTTCCACCAGGCTGCCAGGCTGCCAGCCCCCTGCAAGCTGTGGGGTCTAGGTCCCTTAGTCCATATGCTGGTACTAAGCAGACCTGGAGTCCTGCCATGGAGAACAGTTAACCATCTCCCCACAGGCATTATGCTTTAATCTCCCCATGGCTGGGCATTGCACAGTGACATGGAGCTGACATGTCTGCTTCCTTCCCAGAGCAGAAGTCCCAGCTGATCCACAAGGTCTCTTCTACACACACAGGGCCTACTCAGACTCAGACCATCTGTGCTCAGGTATCTCCCTGGGAAAAAAGACCAGCCCTGGCCTGAGGTTAAACAAAGTAAGCACAACTACTGGGATGCACCCAGAAAGCAGGTCTATTTCTGTCTCCGTTGTCCTTTTAAGTGTACTGTGGAGAGAAGGACCAATAAAATGGCATTGGTCCAGTCAAGACAGGATAAAGTACATAAAACAAAATAGCATCACTCATGTCAACCAAGATGGCTGCCAGTCAGGCATGACACTTTGGTTCTAGAAGGAAACTACCTTAATCATGCCTGCTAGGGTGGACCATTCAAGATATCTGCACACGTGATATGAATAGGCATGTCTGTAGAGGCAGAGTACCCCGGGATAGTCCCATTGGAAATTCCCCGACAACTTATCAGAGGTTTCAATACATTTATCAAGAGACTCAGAAGAGTGGAGTACATGACCCTCAAGGGTATAAGAAGTGGGGAACCTCAGACCGATGCCAAAACAGCTGAGCCTCACACACCAATGTGCTGCTCCATGCCATGCTGATCTCCTGACTGCTGTGCCCCAGGAGGCTCTGCCCTACTGTTGACCCGGTTCTGGAGATTCTGCCTTATAAGATGCTGACAGCTCCTCTGCCTATGGTGCTGTCTCCCGAACCCATAGACTAAGACTCTGGGACTCAGGTTCATTATCCCCCAATTCTCTTGTGTGATGTTATTACTGATTGTTTCTGAGTAATTATTATTGTTATTAGGTTAGTTAATCTACATTAATAAAAGCTGAGTGAACAGCATAGTCACTTGTGTTGGCTCCCTGTTATTTCTCTGTACCAGTATCACCTGTAGGACTGGTAGTTGTATATGTGGCTCGATACTTTTGGTTCGTAAGGCCTAGATCAGACAACCTGAGCAGGAACTGAAGACTGTCTTATAGGAAAGACTATATCTTGAAACATACACTTACTACACATACTCAGTCAAGGAGAGTGGTTTCCTATGCCTCAGGGAAAATGTGGGTGGCCCATGTAACTTTCCTGCTAACTTTTAGCACATCATCTCTCGAGTACATGAAATGTCTAGCCCTATACACTGTTTCCCAGAGTACCTTTACTTCTTCCCAGTCCTGCCTCTCAGTCCTGATCCCTCTGAAATGGGGTTGCATGGAGGAGCCCAAAGGAGACTAAGTACTGAGGTTCTGAGACCATCCCCCACTCCAAAACATACCCCACCCCAGGCCTCACTTCTCCATCTCCCACCCCTGCCAGTGTGGGCAAGCTCTCCCAGCACTGCCTGGATAGGAGAGCAGCATCTGCAACTAAGCCCCTAGGAGCTCAGGGGTATCCTCTGCTCTCTCTTGGACTCTGGCCCCTCCATGTAGCCAGTAGCCTCCAGGAAATCCTATCCCACATGGGAGGCAGAGTTCCTTAGAACCCATGATGTAGCTGGGTGGGGTATCATGTTCATATTATAAAAATTTCTCTGTTAATGTCAGCAATATTAATTAAAATGCAGCCATTGGTACAGTATATGGTACAAAAGAGTAACTCAGTAACTGCTGAATGAGGAATGGTTAAATGGATCAATACAATTAAGTGCAACAGAAGGGGAATTCTTAATTGTGCCTTAGCTTTGATATCAGATAACATAAGGAGCTCTTTATCAATTAGGACTACACTGGGCTATGGATGACAGAAAGCCTACAGTAACAGTGGCTCTAACCACATGGAAGGCCTTTCCCTCTCATAAACTGAACTAACAAGCAAAACAGAGACAGGCTCATAGATAGCGAGCAGGATGACAGCTAAGGATGGGGGAGGAGGTTAGGATGTGGAAGAAATGAGCAAAAAGGAAAAGGGATTCATGGACATGGACAACAGTGTGGTGATTGCTGGGGGAGAGGGGGATATAAGGGGACTAAATGGTAATGGAAAAAATAAAATAAAAATATTTTTTAAAAAATAAATTTTTTTAAAAAAGAAAAATACATTAACTGCTAGAAGAGTTTTCTTTTAAATACTAATAAACCAAAAGACCTCCCCCCACCACACCTGCCAAAAAGAAAAAGAAGCCATATTCAAGCTGAACCTCTGCGGGTAGTGAACTCCCTTGGGAGGGTCTCTAGCTGTCCCTGCCTGTCCACTTTAGCATCCTGGGTAGCCTGTGCCATCACAGTTGCCTTTTTCTGAAGAAAGGGTGCTCTACCAGATCCATACTTCAGTTATCCAGAGAGAAACAGGAAGGGGACTTCCGGCCAAGACGGAGGCATGGGTGGATGCACTGTGCCTCCTCGCACAACCAAGATAGGGACAACAACAATATAGAAACAAAATAACAACCAGAACTGACAGAGAATTGAAGTGTATGGAAGTCGGACACCCAAGGATTTAAAAGTAGACACTTTCATCCAGACCGGCAGGAGGGGCGGAGTCGGGCAGCCAGGCGTGGGATGCCGAGCGGAGAGCTGAGCACCTGGGGCGGCGCACGGGCCCGCAGCAGGCAGACCCTGGGCATACGAGCAGCAGTGGCTGGTGGGCCACGGCCAGGGGGTGGCGACCGGCAGACCTAGCAGACCCTGGGTGCACAAGCAGCAGTGGCTGGTGGGCCCTGGCCAAGGGGAGGCAACCGGCAGACCCAGCAAGGTGGACATTGTGAAGCAAGGCACTGCGTGCAACTCAGGGTCCCAGCACCGGGAAATAGAGCTTTGGGTCACTGACTGAGAAGGAAGGTCCCACGGGGTGCACAGGCCCACCCACACCAGAATTGGTGCCAGAGGGGCCCGGTTGACTCTCGGAGGGTGGCGAAAGGGTCTGGGGTCCTACGGAGAGCAGAGCAAGCGCCATTGTTCCTCCTTGGACCCCGCCCCCACATACAGCGTCACAACCCAGCCACTGGTGAACTCCTAAGGCCCCGCCCCTCACTACAGGAGCTCGACAAGACCAAAAAACAAAACAAAAGAAAACAAAAAATAGCAAAAAGATGGCTCAAACAGAAGAAGAATTGAAAGCTCCAGAACCCATCCTTTTAAGTGACCAAGAGATAGCCAACCTATCAGATGCACAGTTCAAAGCACTGGCTATCAAGATACTCAGAGAACTGGCTGATTTTGGTCACAAATTAGATGAAAAAATGCAGGCTACAGTAAGTTTAATGAAGAAAGATGCACAGGGAACCAATGGTGATGGAATGAAA
>JAPYXV010002282.1:0-13266 GCA_028533065.1 Trachops cirrhosus
GATACTAGAGCTTATGTAAATGGTTATTAGAGAAATTGGTTAGAACTGTCCTTTCCAGAGAAGCTTAAGAGAACTGGACCTCCTTGGTGTTTTTATACACAGGTTCAAAAGGATAGATTGTTCAGGCAATTGCTTAGGGCCTGGGCACATTGGGGTTAGACTCCATTCCTGGGGAAGAGAAAAGAATGGAGTAGATAGTTCCTTTATAACAAACAAGATCTCAATGCTTTTGGCGTTTATAGCTAGCAAAACAGATTTAGAGGTGAGAGACAGATATTAATCACTATGACCACAGACCCTGTATCCTCAGTCACTTGGCAAGATGCCAAGACTCAAATTTACCCATATTCCAGTCAACTCATGGCTTTACACGTTAATCATAAAACTTACACTCGAGCTTGAAAAAATAAGGTGTCAAAATAAGTAGAAGGAAGAGGCTGAGGTAGAGAGATGAGGTCAATATAGACAAGGCTTGCAAACTGCAAAGTATCTAACTGCTCAATTGTATTTTATATAACATGTATTGCTAATTATACCAAATGTTATGTAATGCTTTCTACACAACAATGATAAAGTAAATGTACCCTGGAAAACAAAAATTTTTTTTGCTCCCACATTGCCACATATGCTTACCCCAGAGTATAAAATAAGGCACTCACCCCAGCAAAGCAGAGATGCCCGGCTGGTGAGCTTAAAAGCACCAAGCCCCCTTGTCATTCCTCACCAATGCCGTTCCTTCCATAGGGATTCCCTGGACCTGCAGGAGCTGGACTCTGGCAATTTGGCCTTTTATTCATTATCTAAACCTCTGCTCTCTGAAATTGGTTATACTCTGACTGAGGTTACTATGGAAGCAAGGAGTATAGTTGACCTTTGAACAATGTGGGGAAGGGGTGCTTATAGTAAAAAATCTGCATATAACTTTTGACTCCCCAAAACTTAGCAGTCCCTTGGTATCCATAGTGGAGTGGTTCTAGTACCCCTGGTGGATACCAAAATCCATGGATGCTCAAGTCCCTTATATAAAATGACATAGAACAAGGCATTTAGTTGGTTCTCTGCATCTGTGGATGAGAAACTTGGGAATATAGAGGGCTGGCTGTACATTTATTGAATAAACCTGCTTATCAATTGGACCAGCACCAACAACATGTATTGTTCAAGGGTCAACTGTATTGGATTTAAGTGTGGTTCTAGTTTTGATAGCAGACATGGCAGTCCCTCATCTTTTCCATATGGTCAAGGCACAACTGAACTAAAAAGAGCAAATGCATGAATTAGAAGAGGGCATGGAAGTAATTTTGATATAATGGCATCATTACTTCTCTAATGAATAATATCCTGCTTTCTGGGTGACTGTGAGCAATGCTCATTTATATAAGAAAGCAATTGTCTACACTGTGACCAGCACATTGGGGGCACAGCAGTGAACAAGACTATGTCTCTGCCTTGAGTTCAGAGTCTTTTGGGGACTATGATGGTGTTACATACAGAGTGCAGGCCACTTAATCTTTTGTTATTCTCACTTTCCTCATCTCTGAAAATGGAGCTTGGAATGACTTTCCTATGTAGGGATGTGGTGAAACTGAAATTACTGTATGCACAAAAACAGTTAAAAAGTATGAAGGGCATTGTAAATGTTCAGTGATATAATCATGTGAATCTGGCTGTTATCCCCAACTCTTAATTCTTCTGAATTGCATAGAGAGGTCTCCTGGGCCAGACTGAACTAGGATAAGTGCCTACCCTGTTATCTGCTGCAGTGATAAGTCAGATGAATGCCCAGATTCCAACACATTTGCCTGGCTCACTGAAACGCTCTGGCACTGTTTCTAGAATAAGCATATTTCTACTTGATTGACCCATAGGGAAAATGAATTCTTAGCTGGGAGTACTCAGGCATCTAAACACTTGGTTTGAGCTCTTTCTGCTGGGGCCCTAGGGCAGTCTGTGTTTCACCAGACTGCAGCAGGTCCCGAAAGTGAACATTATTAAGCTCTCCAGCTGAGGTGTTTTCTTCCAAGTAGGCCATGCAGCAGCAAAACTGAAAGCTTTCAGAAATCTCTATGTGGGTAACTTTTACAGAAAATATTACTATTAATGCAAATGCACTCACCTAAGCATAATGAAACAAAAGCCAGTTTACAGTTACTGCTTTTAGAAGAAGGGGGAGAGGGCTTTTGAAACTGATTGCTAGGGTGAACACAATTTGTACTAAGTTTGCCTCTCAATTGGACTTGTGACAGCTTTCAGCTATGTTTGAAACAGTAGAGAAATTTCTCTTTTGTCCCTTGAAGGGGAAGTGGCTAAATCGATTTGGGTTATTTGTCTGGAAAACTGTCTGGCTATCTGCAAAACTGTCTCTCTGGATGCATAAAACAGCCTCTTTTATAAAGACGAAGCCCTGGGCCATGGCTACCATCTATAATTACAAAGTGCACAACATTTCTCAGCAATAAAAATGTACAGATTCTCTTTGGAAATGTCCTGGCTAAATTGCAGCTGTTTATCATTATTTCTAAATAAAAAAAGCTCTGAATGGTTTGTGACAACTGCCAGACAGGTGTTATTTAAATGAGTAAGTAAGTAAGTAAACAAACAAACAAAGCATTGGAAGAACTGTGATTACAATTTTCAAATAAGTGTCATCTCAGGTAGTTAGAATAACAATCATGAACACTGTTCTCCCCAACAGCCCTGCACCTGGGGAAGTTGAGCGACAGCTCTGGAGGGTAAAAGTGGGCTTGCTTAAAGCATGTTGCTCCAGGATTATATGGGAGATGGAAGGAGCACTAAGGTTGAATGCTCCCCTGGTAATTTGTCTATTTCCATTTGCCATCTAATGAGTAAATTGGAGGAAACTTGATGTGCCCCTTTATGTGACTATAAAGTAGTGTCTGGAAAAGCGATACCTAGTCCAAATATAGAGAGCTTTGTTTTGAAGATAGAAACCGTATCACAGAGTATATTGTGGTTTTTTAAATCCATAAAATTGGTAAGGTAATACTATCCTTCTATTCACCTCTCTATGTTCTTTATGTGGGTTTAGTAAGATGATACATGCAAAATGGCTAATACAATGCCTGCCTGGCACCAAGTGGGAACTTTATAAAGACAGTTATTTGAAAAATGAATGAATATGTGAACAGAAGAGATTGAGAAGCTCCAAATGGATATGCCCCTTTGAGAGGAAATAGAGTCTGCTTCTGGGTGAACCTTCGAGTGTCTTGAATGGAAATAGGTGAGGAGTTCATAAGGGGGAAAAAGTTTTATTAAGTAGTTAAACAGATGGCTGAAGGAGTCATGAACACTGGTTCTATCAGGGAAGGAATTACAAACATTCATCTTTCATTTCCCACAGTGATTCTCTCACCCTCTTAACCCACAAATGTATTTGGCAGTGGAATATCTATACTGCTCTCTCCAATGTTAAGCATAGGTCATCATGCTGTTAGACTGCTATTTCTAGTATGAGTCTCTATTATTAGTAGTAATAATATTAATAATAGGTACAATTTATTTGATACTATTATATGCTCAGCACTTAGAGAAGCACCTTTACATGCCTTACCTCATTTAATACTTAATAACCTTTATGGTGTAGGTGTTACTATCCCCATTTGAAAGACAACAAAACTGAGGCCCGATGAGGTTAAATAATTTTTTTTTATTTTTAAATATTTTATTTATTTATTTTTAGAGAGGGGAAGGGAGGGAGACGGAGAGAGAGAGAAACATCAGTGTGTGGTTGCCTCTCATATGCCCACTGTGGACCTGACCCGCAACCCAGGCATGTGCCCTGACTGGGAATCGAACCTGCAATGCTTTGGTTCACAGCCCGCGCTCAATCCACTGAGCTATGCCAGCCAGGGCAAGGTTAAATAATTTTTGTAAGATTATATGGACAGAAGAATGTGAACACATTTCAGAAGAATATTCAGAATTACTAAATATGTTTAAATAGCATATTAGAGGAAAGGGAAAATGCAAACACAATTGCTTTGTTGGGCTGAGTAAAGTCTGAGGAGTGTACTCAAAATCATCTTCAAGTTTATGAAGGAAGATTGTAAGAGAGATACAACCTAGTTGACCTTGATTTCTTTAGGGATAGTAGCAAGAAGAAATGAGCTAATGTGGATGAAAAGACATAAAGAAGATTCCAAATCTGGTAAAACTCATGGGTGATGGCCAATTCCATAGTCAGCCATGGGGGTGTTTTTGCTCATTTACAAGGGCCAAATGAACTAACCCTTTGAAACACCAAGCTCAAGATATAGAAACATGTTTCTGGTTCCAGATTTACTTTGTTTTTCATCCATTGCTTTAGAGAGATACATTTTATTACACTATTTTTATGTTTTAAATACATTAACTTGATGATGTGACCTACATTTTTATGTAATGTGAAAAACATTCATTTTGATTTTTCAGTAAATTATTCTCATCTAAAATACTAAATTGGTATTGACTGAAATAGCAATTAATATTATTCATGAGAACAATCTTTAAATCTCAGGGTTAGGGATCTAGGTTACATATTCTTTGAATATATACCTAAGAGGATCTTTAACCTTCAGGAAAAATGAGACAGATAACTGATAAAAAATATGACTAGAAAGAATAAAGAAGTTGGATCTGTAATCTCAGAATAGGTTATGTGTATATGGAAGGATATGTATGTTAAGTATCCAGATCTAAAATCTCTTTAATATGTATAGTTTAAAAATGACACAGTGAAGGGGAATCCATAGCACCTTCCTCAGGTACAGTGATGCCACATATCAAACAAGCTCCAAAGAAATCAATGCCTTTTTTTCAGTTCAATTATCATTACCATATTGTGCAAAGTTATTTATTGATCTTTCATGAATTTCTCTTGTGCTTACAACTCTAGTACTTCAGTGCTTAATGAATCAATTAACAATGAAATCCATATACTATCCACCTTTCTATCAGCAATCAGAGATTACTTGCAGGGCCATATCTATATTAGTTCTCTAAAGTACTTAGAACAATGTGGGCATTTAATAAATGATTAATAACAATAGAAATAAGTCAGTGTATTGTAGAGGATTCGATTATAACTTTAGATCAATTTTTAAAAATGCTTTCACTTGAAACAAACCTGAAATTGATTCAGGGGAATAACAGTGAACTACAAATATGGGTAATACATTTTTTCAAGTGAACTATGAACAAGATGTTTATTTAATTGTAACTACTGCCTTGTTATAATTTCATGTGCATTGTGTCTAGGCCTCTCCAGATTTTTGCCTGGATACTTTCCTTAAGTTCCTATCTTTGGAACTGTAACAGAGGAATTTGTACTAGTTTCCTCACACAATATCTTTGAATGATTTATGAGAACTCATGTCAGCCCCAGGGACCTCCTTCATGGACTTGTTCTCAGCTCTGCTGTTTGACAGCACAAACCTTCTAAGCACCAGAACTCAAGTCTTCCCTGCTTAAACTGATTGTTGACTCCTGTCTGTTTGATTCCAAAGGGGAAACCTTGGAGTGCCGGAGCAGATGTTGCTTTGACCACTGATTATTCCAGCTGGGGTCCTATAGACTAGTATTTATTATCTTACTGAGTTCACTAACTCCTTAAAAATCTTTTGAAACATATGGATCATTGCCCCAGAAAAAAATTGTAACAATCCCAGATTATTTATCAATGCCCAGAAACTTATCCATAGGCCCCAGGTTAACAATCACTGTTGAAGACTCATAGATACAGAGAATGGACTGATGGTTGCTAGAGGGGAGAAGGGTTGGGGGGCTGAGTAAAAAACGTGAGGGGATTGAGAAGTACAAACTGGTAGTTACAGAATAGCCATGGGGATGTAAAGTACAGCATAGGGAATATAGTGAATAATGTTGTAATAACTATTATGGTGGCAGGTGGGTACTTTAAGTAATGGAGGACCACTTTGTAAAATATATGATTGTCTAACCATTATGCTGTACACCTGAAACTAACACAGAATAATACTGAATATAAACTGTTATTGAAAAACAAAAATTAAACAAAAAGAAGGACTGTTTAAAGAATCACAGGAGCTTGATGACACTCTGGAGCTAGATCCAAAGGTTACAGGAAAGTGGTCAATTTCAAAAGTTTTTTCTGGAAAAGGTAATTTCCACTCTAAACAAATTTGTATAATCTATCCCCTAGGTTGACATTGTCCAGAGACTCAAATTGCATTTAAATTGGCATGAAGTAAAAATTTAATATAAAACTCTAAGTGGAAACTAATATAGCAGATTTATTTATGTTGCTGAGATTAAGGTCAGAGTATTTTCTTTTGGGATTGTTAATCTTCTGAGTTGGCAGGAATATTAAAGTGCATCTTGTCCAACAGCATTTCTGATGCTCCAATTCCCTGTGCGTTGATCATTTTTTTTGTTGCTTCAGAGTTAGCCATCACATTTTTAATGTGTGAGGAGATAGCATTTATTTTCCATCAATTAGTTTGAAAAATATACTTTCTCTTTACATAAGGAAACTTCAGACTATTGTGGCCGCAGGTCTTTTCCTCAAACTTGTAAAGAATAAAGCAAATGGATACATGCAGTAAAAGAATACATAACATAGTTTTTCCTTCTGACCTGTTTCTATCTAGATTCTAAGGTTTGGCTTCTGTAGTTGTTGACATGGCATCATTCTTTTTTATGATGAGAGATGATGCTATAAATTTTTGAATGAGAAATAGAAGATCATTGTTGGAGAAGATAAAGAAAAATTGAGTCACTTATTTACAAAATGCATTTCTCTCTGTGACAACCAGCATTCAGTTCCTAAATTAACAGCATATTTTCAAAATCAGGTTTTATACCCTGGATACTTTAAGTCAGCAACTTGGATAGAAATACAGTAAAGAGAACAAAGTATTTCTGAATGTCAGTTCCAGGAATTGTACTTGTACTTTCCATCTTTTCCATATGTTTTCATCAAATTCCTGGATTCCAAATGTCTTTATCCCTTCATAAATTTTTCCTCCCTCTTCTCCTTTCATGTGGAAATGTGTGGAAACCCTTACTTTAAGTATGAGAAATGATTGAAAACTAATGAAACCAACTTCATCAACAATATGTGTTAAATCAATACTGACCTTCAAAGTAGTCAACTTGGGAGTCTGCACGATTATCCCAATGTTGTCCTTGCTTAAAATGCTTTAAAGTTTGTCTTAGAACTAGTTTACGAGACACATATGCTGTTCCACTGGTTACTGGGGCTAGATATGTGGTTATCAACCTTGTTTCACATTAGAATCACCTACGAAGCTTTAAAGCCTGGTGTCCAGGCCTATCTTTAGAGATACTAATCAATTGGCCTGGGCTTGGGTTTTATGGATTTCCCCAGTTTGTTCTAATGTATAGCCAAGGTTGAGAACCACTGGGTTAAAGATTTAACAAGGTTCTGAAGGCACCTAATAGCTTATCTGCTTTAAAACTAAATTTCACAGCTTATAGCCACTCAAAGTGAAGCAACAGAGACCTAATCTACCATAGTGCTCTAATTCACTGTGATTTCTCCAGCACTGTGTCCTATAGGCACATTGCCCCCAAACCATTGAACTATATTTAATAAAGAACAGCTAAAAGAGAAGCAAATTTACAAATAGGATAGTCTTATTAATTTGACTTTCAGTTGACTAGGTTTAGATTTATATTAAGTTTGTTAAAGAAGATTGTTTTTGTTCTGGACTATTTTAAATAAACAGGTATTGAATTAATGTATTTTTGCCATATAACAGCAATAAAGGAGTTTTTGTTGAATTTTTTTGGCAGAGGAACAGCTAAAAATACTTTTTTTTATACCATGGTCTTAGGGATATGGGTATTTCAAATTTTATTCCAGCTTTATGTTGCATGTTCTTTCTACAAACAATTGCTCCATAATACTAATTTATTATTAAATATGTCTTAACAAGATGAGATACTAATACACCCAAAGTTCCAAATGATTTTATAGAAATGCTTGATGTGGTAGAAACAATTTTAGCTCTCCCTTAAATTAATCAGGTTTGACTTTTACCACATGGATAAACATATATATTTGAACAATATATTTGATAGAATTAGATTGAGGAACAGAATTCATTCACTTAGTGATGATAAAACATGAACTAAAACCACAAAAACTTACAGATAAAATAAATGATTAAAATGATGTTATAGAAAGAACAAAAGGAAAATTGAAATTGTGGCCTATGTGTTTTCTCTATGAAGAATTAACTTTTTAGTATGCAAGCAAAGTTTATTAGTGATATGTTTTTATGGAAGAGAATGGTCTTAGCTGAGGTAGATGAGTGAGGAAGGCATAGGCCTAGAGAAACTTTTGAGTTACAAAGAAAAAGGTGAAGTGAGTAGCCAAAGAACATAAAGGCATGACCCATGGACATGGACAATGGTGCAGTGATGGCCTGAGGGGTGGTGGATGGCTGGGTGAAAGGGGGCAAAAGGAGAAAAACTACAGACAACTGTAGTAACATAAACAATAAAAAATGAAAAAAGATGCAAAGAAATAGACAAAACCCATCACTGTGAAAATTCTGTTAATGGTGAACAAAAAGAAGTTTTCAGGTCCACTGGTGAGACTGGTAGATTTATACTGTTGATGCTGCTGCTGACCTTGTCCTCTATATTAATGCAAATCAGAATGTTAAAGGAGTTTTGTTGAATTTCATTATAGCTGTTAAGAATTACCTATGAGAAACTGGTATAATCCCAATTAACAAGTAAGTTTGGGGGATTCTGGAAGTGCTGAAATATAGGCATTTTCAAATTTTTTAAAAAATCTACTCTTCCAAAAATTCCATATAATTCCACTATTGATATAAAATTTCAGAAATGACTTTCATATGAGATGAAAAACAATTCTGATTTGATTTACTAGGGTGGTAAAGAACATTAACAAATTAGATATGTACCATTCCACAGTCCTATGTATTGTTTTCTCTCATTCTTTCAAAATATCATAATAACCAATTTATTGAGCTTATTCTAGAGGCCAGGCACTGTGCTGTATATATTAGATTGAAGTATAAAATTGTTATATATGACCATTTTTGGTCTACACAAACAGCAATTAAAAATGGTTCCCTTCGTGACAGCCTGGATGGATTTGGAGGGCATTATGCCAAGTGAAATAAGCCAGGCGTTGAAAGACAAGTACCATGTGATCTCACTTATAAGTGGAAGCTAATCAACAAAACAAACAAGTGAGCAAAATAGAACCAGTGACATGGAAATAAAGAATAAACTGACAGTGACCAGAGGGCAGTTGGAAGGAGATAAGGAGGGGTTGGGGGAGGAGGAAGGGTCATTAAGGAACATGTATAAAGGACACATGGACAAAACCAAAGGGGGTAGGTTCAAGGGTGGGAGGTGGGGATGGCTGGGGTGGTTGGGAGTGGTGGGGGGCAAATGGAGACAATTGTACTTGAACAACAATAAAAAAGAGAGAAAAAACAAAATGGATAAATATCAAAATATTTACAAATGTTAGTCCCAATAAAATTAACCAATATATTATGAAAGACAAAAATTCATACTGTATAGTACTATTCATATAAAATTCTAAACATGTAAACTGGTTGCCTAAGGATGGGGCTAAGTAGAAAGGTTGAAAGGGAAGATTACAAACAGGCACAATGCAACTATGGGGAGTAATGGATAGTAATTATATTTATCTTGGTGATAATTTCATGGGGTGTGTGTCAAAACTATCAAATTGTATATTTTAAACATATTAAGCTTATTGTACATCAATTTTACCTCAATAAAACTGTTTTTTTTTTTAGCTGAAAAAATGGTTCACCCTAATAACGTATTTCAATTTATCTTTAAAACTACACTATGAGGCCCTGGCTGATGTGGCTTAGTGGACTGAGCACTGGCCTGTGAAATGGAAGGTCACAGGTTCAGATCCCTGGGTTGTGGGCCAGGTCCCCTGTTGGTGGTGTGTGAGAGGCTGTTTCTCTTACACATGTTTCTCTCCTCCTCTTTCGTCTTCCCTTCCCCTCTCTCTAAAAATAAATAAAATCTTTAAAAAATAAAAAAACTACACTATGAGGTCATTAGTATTCAATATTATCCTCATTTCATAGATGAGGAAGATGAAGTTTAGAGAATTACTTTATCTTGAGTCCAAAACAATATAATGACAGAGGAATGATTCCAACCCAAAATGGCTTGACTCCAAAAGTGAATGATTTTCTAGTATGGTATTGTTTCTGGTATTTTCCAATTCATTTAAGTTATGTAAACATAAGAACATCTATAATAAAGGTTCAACTTTCAATCATGTGAGAATAGAGCAGTATTGATGGATATGAGTTATTTTAGTTACATTAAAGTGAAAGTTACAAATTAAGAAGGAATGACAAAATGTGAAAATATGATTGGCAAAGAGAAATGTAAGTTTTGCACTAGCTAGAGTAGCTAAATGCCATCTTTGATAGTTGCTAAAAATTATCAATTACACATACTTAGCCATATGGGTATGAAACCATCCACTAATTTACTAAGTGACTTTGAGCAATTAACTTTCCACTCTGAACCTCAGCTTACTCATATATAAGGGTTTGGCTTAACTCGCCTTTACAATGATTTCCACATGGAATATTCTGTGATTGCCAGGGTACTATGGATTTTAGCACTTAGATTCATTCATGTAGTATTCACTGAATATGTCCTATGGAATAAATGGATTTTAAAAATAACCAAAATAAAAGGAAGAAATTTCCATGTTTTTAGCCTTTTAATTCAAAGAAGTATTTGAGCATCTATGTATTTACCATTTTGCCACTTGCCTAGGACCAATTCTGTGTGTGTGAACAGGGAGTAGGTGGTGTTCAGTGTCATTAGGGAGACCATGAAGGAATAGAATAACATCAGCGGAATGAAAAGATTAGGCATGCATATTAGAATATACAGAATATCGACTATAAGAGGATATTATGGCCATGCCCCGAGATGGGAAACTTTAAATTAGATGTTGAGTTGAGAAGATGAGTTCAGTTTTGGATATGGTAGATTACTGCTAATAAGACATTCAAAATGAAAATCTTCTATTGAACTTTGGGGCTTAAGCTCAGGAGGGAGAAGTTGCTTGGAGATCCATGCTTAAGAGTATTTAATTGTTAATAAATACATCTTCTTTCATTCTTTGTTCTGTGTGAGATTTGGCTACATACCAGGAGCCATTTATGAAAGACAGACACAATGCATATTCTGAGAAACAATGTCAAGGGGATGGAGAGGGAGATTTTAAAATAAGATGCAGAGAATCCAGTAAGGACATTCCAAAACCATAATGTGGAGAGAAAGCTGACATTGGATGCTGGGGTGCACAGTAATGAAATGGGTCATATGAATATGAATTGGATTTCAGGGAAGTTCTGCAAGCTCTTCCAAATCCCCCTTTTTTTCATTTAATGCAGTTTGTATTTGGCTGTCTACACATATGTAATAGCCTTTGTCACTTAAAGGCACTGCTTATCCTCAGACATCATTGTAACTGCTGTCATGAAGAGTACTCTGGGGGTTGAGAGGAAAAAATGACAGACCAACCTTTTGAAAATCAAGTAACCAGTAATAAGAGACACTGATGTAATGGTTTGTAGGAGAACAATTATTGTCACTGCTAATTACAATGAAATCTTTAGTGTTTTCTTCTGGATAATAGAATGAGAAATGAAAGTACAGGAGGACAAAATCAATAAGCCCTTTTCTTTCTTTACTTTTCAATCCTGTTTGTCTTGTACTTGTATTCAATTTTCTGTTTAGGTCATTCTTTGTGGAAAGCTCATTGTCTCTTAAGTTCATTAGAAAGTGAGGAGTGAGGTATAGATTGGATGATCAAAGTACAGAAGTCACCTCAGTGGAAAAGCCATAAATGGTGTGTATGAAGAGGTTGCCCAATCTTTCCAATTTTAGTATATGTGCTGCTGAAGCAAGCACAGGATGCCCAATCTTTACTTTAATTAGTATTCAATATGAAGGTGATGGTAGAAGATTTTTATCATGTCATTTATCGTGGACAGTCACTAGAGAGCTGGAAGAATATTAACCAAATTGCTTGTTTTTCTTGAAGTGTTTTATTTTGTTGTATATGGCTATTACTTTGGAGCATTTATTTAGAGAGTTCTTGCCTTTGTCCATTCTCAAAGAAGGTAATAAAGGCATATTTATAGAGTTAGAGATAATTTTGAAGTTCTGACTTTTCTATTGGGCCTAACAGTTATCCCTAGAAAAATGTCAAAAGCACAAAGTCAGTGAATCCTAGGCAGTGAATGTTGTTGTCCCTAATTTATAGAGCAGGAACAAAAATAATGCAAGGCAAGCTGATGCTTTAGAGAAGGTTTAATTTTCAGGGACAGTGTCAGGATAGCCTGACCCACATACGAGTTTTAATAGAATACAGAACAAAGAGAGGAGTAAATGCCTTGTCTTTGCCAATATTCTGAGAAAAATCAGGTCAAGGATTTTATATTCTAGCAGAGCAAAAACTGTGTGGTATGTGTGCTGTCATAGCCAAAGGCTTTTCCTAGGCCTTGGTTGGAGAAAATGGAAATGTCGATGCAAAAGGATGAGGGCAGGCACTAAGGAAAACCCACAGAGGCAACACCATACATTGAGTTGTCAGAGAAGAGACAACGAAGTGAAAAAAATGTGTGTCTCTTAAGCTTATAATAGAAGAACTATTACAAATACCAGAGGGAGAATAAAAATAGATGATTCTTATTTAAAATACCATTTCCTTCTATCCTCCACCTCTTCTGTTGTTTTACCTACATTTCCTGTCTTACAGGAACAGCTTGTCAATTCCTTTTATACACTGTCATGCAAACCCAGTAAGCTTGAATTGTTTATATGTTGCTGTTGTCACTATGATTATGGGTATTATTTTGTTCTTGTTGATTGTCTTTCACAGATATTAAATGAACATGAAAATTCCTTTAGATATGTGTAAATGGGCTCAGCTAAAACAACATTCTGGTGTTCAGAAACAGAATTAGCCCTATATGTTTATAGTGTTGTATGTACCTATTCATTCCTTCATTCATTTACTCATTCATTCATTCATTCATTCATTTTTTTTTTTTTCAGTTGAGAGAAATCTTTTTTTTTTTTTTTTAAATTTTTATTTTAGTTTATTCAGTACAGTTTCTATCCTTTATTCCCTTTCCAGCCCACCCACCCATTCCTCCCCTCCTCCCTCCCCTTTCCAACACCCCTAGTTTTGTCCATGTGTCC
>JAPYXV010002283.1:0-13266 GCA_028533065.1 Trachops cirrhosus
GTCCATTCTTTTCAGAGAATGGTTGCCCATCATTGACTATGCAATCAAGCTGAAGGGAACAGCAGAGCAGGCAGTGCCCATGTTCAGGAAAATAAGTTTTGTCTCCTTAGGCCTCCCAGTTCTGGGAGATTTCTCACTCAGCTTTAGCCACGGGGGGTTATGGCTCCTGAAACCAGGCAGGCCGGGCACCACACAGAGCCAAATTTTACCAAGCGTTTAAAGAAGAACAAATTCTTCTCTTTCTCAAACTATTCCAAAAAAAGTCAAGAATAGGGAAGACTCCCTAAGTGTTTTAATGAGGCCAATATTATCCGAATTCCGAAACCAATTAAAGACAAAACATAGAAAAAAATCACAGGCTAATATCTCTGATGAATACACATGCTAAAATCCTCAACAAAATATTGGCACTCTGAATCCAGCAATACATTAAAAAGATCATACACCATGTCAAGTAAGATTCATCTATGGACTACAAGGATGGTACAATGTTTGCAAAACAATAAACATAATATAGCACATTAACAATATAAAGGATAAAAATCACATGATGATATCAATGCATGCAGAAAAAACATTTAATAATAGCCAACACCCATTTAGATAAAAACACTTAGCAAAGTGGGAACAGAAGGAGTATATCTCAAATATTAAAGATCATATATGAGAAACCTACTGCAGACATCAGAATCAATGGCCAAAGACTGCAAGCTTTTTCCTTTAGGTCAGGAACAAGACAAGTGTGTCTGCTTTCACCACTCTTATTCAACATAATACTGGAAGTTCCAGCCACAGTGATCAGACAAGAAAAAGAAATAAAAGGCATCCAAATTGGAAAGGAGGAAGTAAAGCTGCCATTATTTGCAGGCAAATGATAGTGTACATGGGAAACCCTATAGTCTCCATCAAAAAACTACTAGACCTAATGAGTGAATTTAGCAAAGTAGAAGGATACAAAGTCAATGATCAGAAATTGGAGGCATTTTTGTACACCAACAATGGACTAGCAGAAATAAAAACTAAGAAAAAAAATCAATTCACTATAGCAACAATAAAAGTAAAGTACCTAGGAATAAATATAACTGAGGGCAAAGACTTACATTCAGAAAACTATAGGACACTGAAGAAAGAAATTGAGGAAGGAATAAATAAATGGAAGTATATTCCATGTTCATGGATTGGGAAAATTAATATCATTAAAACATCTATACTACCCAAAGCTCTCTATAGATTCAATGCAATCCTGCTTAAAATACCAATGGCATATTTCACACATATAGGACAAATATTTCAAAAATGTATATGGAACCAAAAGACTCAAATAGCCTCAGCAACCCTGAGAAAGAAAAACAAAGTAGGAGAGATCACAATACCTGATATCAAACTATACTACAAGGCCACTGTAATCAAAACAGTCTGGTACTGGCATAAAAGCAGACATATAAATCAATGGAACAGAATAGTGAGCCCATAAATAGACCCATGTCTTTATGGTCAATTAATATTTGACAAAAATGGCATGAGCATACAATGGAGTAAAGACAGTCTATTCAAATAGTGTTGGGAGAACTGGACTGGTTCATGGAAAAAAATGAAACTAGACCACCTACTTACACCATAGGCCAGAATAAACTGAAAATAGACAAAAGACTTAAATATAAGTTGTGATACCATAAAAGTACTAGAGGAAAACATAGGCACTAAAATTTCAGATATCCCACATAGCAATGTTTTTGCTGATATATCTCCTAGGGCAAGAGAAATAAAGGAAAAATATAAAAAAATTCACTACATCAAAAAAGCTTCTGCCTGGCTAAAAAATCATCATCAAAATTAAAAGGGAACCAACCATATGGAAGAACACATTTGCTAATGATATACTGGATGAATGTTTAATCTCCAAGATATATAAAGAACTCATATAACTCAACATCATGAAAAACAAAACAATTCAATTAAAAAATGGCCAAAGGACCTGAAAAGACACTTCTTCATGGAGGACATACATAGGCCCCAGAGACACATGAACAAATGCTCAACATCACTAGCATTAGAGAGATGAAAATTAAAACCACAATGAGATATTATCTTACACTTGTCAGAATGTCCATCATTAAAAAATCAATAAAAAACAATTGCTACAAGGATGTGGAGAAAAGGGAACCCTAGTGCACTGATGGTGGGGATGCAGGCTGGTACAGGCACTTTGAAAACAGTGTGGAATTTCCTCAAAAAATTAAAAATGGAACTGCCTTTTGTCTCAGTGATTCCATTGTTGGGATTCCATTCTAAGTATCCTGAAACACCAATTAAAAAAACCTAACCTATGCACCCCAATGTCTATGGCAGCATTATTTACAATAGCCAAGTGCTGGAAACATCGTAGGTGCCCATCAGTAAATGAGTGGATCAAAAAACTGTGGTACGTTTACACAGTGGAATACTATGCAGCAGAAAGAAAGAGTTCCTACCTTTTGGGACAGCATGGTTGAAACTGGTGACTGTTATGCTATGTGAAATAAGCCAGTCAGTGAAAGAAAAATAGTGTATGATCTTACTTATAAGAGGAAACTAATGAACTAAATAAAGTAAGGAGCAAAATAGAACCAGAGACATGGAGAAAAAGAAGAGATGGACAGCAGCCAAAGGTGAGGGGGAAGAGGGAGGGATTCATCAAAGAACATTTATGAATGAAATATGGACATGGACAATGGTGTCAGGATTGACTGGGAGACCAGGGGGTGGGCCAGGCAGAGGAGGGCAAAGGGAAAAAAAATTGGGACTACTATAACAGAATTAATAATAATAAATTTTTTAAATAAAAAATATAAAAATTCTTTATAATGGCTATGCATATAGGTATATGCAAGTCTAACTTATAAAATGCATATATCTATTTATAACAAAATTTGATTTTCAATACTTTTATAGTGATGAGACATTATAGGGACATGAACCTAGGAATGGAGAAAAATACTAGCTGAGTGAAGACCAGGTGACTAGAACAAACGCTGGATAAACTGACCACAAAATTGTCACCTCTCCACTGGAAACTGCAAAAATAACTTACTTTATGTCCCTGCTAACCTTTTACCTCTTGCTCAAAGAGAGAGTAGAGGGGGAATTCTCACTGCAAATGCATGGTAGGCCTGGTCTTGACTGCTACAAGATCTCCCTCAGGTGGCAGTAATGAGTAGTTTGCCCTCTTGCCCCTTACAGAGCAAGCTGGAAGATAGTTGTTAAAAAAATCCAACAGAAGGAGGAAGTAGCTGAACCCTGACATAGAAGATTCCACACAGCTTCCTTTTTTGAATAGCCAGCTTTGTCCCCAGCTTATCAAAAGGACCAAAGCCAGTTTAGACGACTTTCCTTTCCTCTGCACTGCCTCTGTTGTGCTTGAGCATAAGCTTAATAAAATTTGTCCAGAAATTTCTCTCACAGTTCCTCTTGATTTCTATTTTAGGAACCCCAAAACCCCAAATGCTGACAACAGTCATGCCCTATGGACTATCCTCCATAAAATTTTAAAGATAGATAAGTATATATATCAATATAAGCTTAAGTATAAATAGATATATCAATATCTATAATAAAATTGTACATATTATAATAAAAATATAACTTGGAAAATGATACAGTTACGTCCTATGAACAATCTTACATAAAATCTTAGATAAATAAATAGATTCTCCTGCATATCCTTATAAAATTTTATGTAGGACAGTTCATTGGACATACTGTATAATTTAGCCAGTTATTATAAGGCACACACCATGTAATTAATACCTAAATTAAGATTTAGAATATTTCCAGCATACCTCAGCCTCCTTTGTGCTCCTGTACAATGAAAACCTCCTTTATCTTGGTCATCATGTGATGTCTTTCAAGGAGGAAGAATCATAACACTGGTTCATTCTTTTTTCAGTGTAATTTTTCTGCATCACAAGCTTTTAACTCATCCAATTATTTCAAGTTGTAAAATGAGAACAATTATTTCCATTTCTCCCAGGTTCCTGAATAAAGAACTAATGTGGGTTTTGATTGTTTGTTGTTTTGTTTCTCTTTTTTTGTTAATTAAGTTGTTGCTTTCCACATTTTTATCTCTAAACTTGCTTTCATTAAAATACTTACCTAGAATGTGAACAAACCGATTCTGCTTTCTAAAGACAGACAAGGTAAATATTATTTATTCCAAGGTAATTCTGGTAATATTTAAACACCTCTATATTCATGAATCCTATAAGGATGCTAAACACTTAGAAGGGTCTTTTCATTTTCACAGCAGTATTTGGCATATACAGACAGGGAAGGTATTATATGGAGATAATAAAAATAAAGGAGCCTACCTCAAGGAAAGAACCTATTATTAATTTTTGTGTGTGTGAGGCTCACCTCATAATGAAAGAAATATGCTGCTTCCTGCAGGATTTCATAGAATCATATTACTAGGAGGAACCTAAAAAATTGTTTAAGCTAATACTTCAAGGTTAGGGAAGGTGAACTGATTTATTGTTGACCCTTGCATTTATATGTGACATTTTCTTGTCAGGAAAATACAATAACAAAAGATGAGAAGTAGAAATTATAGACAGATAATGGGATATATATATAAGTAGGTTTACAGTTCAAAGTTTTTGTTAGAAAAAACTAACACAAGCAAATGAAAAATGGGGAAAACTAAAAATTCAGATGTAAACACTTATATAACCAATGCCTTCATTTGACAATATTTATCTGCCCTTTTTGCATTAATTTTTAAGTAAATAGAGATTTAATTTTTTTATGTTCTGTATAGCCAGTGCCTTTCCTTTCTTTTCAGAAGTAACCATAACTATACAATCCACTTAAAAATATTATTGCATACATTTTTCTATCTTCCCATGAAATAACCACATTTCCCATGAAAATTCCCATGATCACATCATACACTTTAAATACTTGCAATTTTACTTGTGAATTATACTTTAATAAAACTGAAAAAAAATTGCAAGATTTCCCTGTATTCTGGATAAGAATATTTCTTTTATGTATATTACAAATATGTCTTTCCTTTTTAAGGTTTTAAATGTGCAAGTAGATGAAGTTAATGACTAATTTTATTTCACTGAGGTCATAGAACATGTACTTTATTAAGAAATGTTTTATGCCCTGTTCAGTTTTTTTAATTACCTGTATTTGTATTTATAAATTTTTATTCTATATAAATAGATATGTTTGTATACATGTTTACTAGGTCAAGCTTATTTTTAGTATTATTCACATTTTCTATGTTTTTGATCATTTCTCATCTATTTGATCTGTCAGTATGTACGTGTGTCTATTATAAATACTTTGATCATTACATTTCTATTATATTTACTTTAAATTTCATGAGGCTATGTTGTAAATTATATACAATTATAACATTGTTTTACAGTCTTAAGGCATTATACCCTTTATCTTAAGATGATGTACTTTTGTATATCTTATTAATGGGGTTCTATTTTGTCTGATAATAATATCACTACTACAGATATTTTCTAATTAGTATTTTCCAGTATAACTTTTCCCCTTTATTTTATTTTTAGTGTTTACCTATATTGTAAATTATAAAATAGTTATTGAAATATCTGTCCTTTATTAAGAGAGTATAATACACTAGCATTTGGGGTGATTGTTCATCATTTAAATTTATTTCTATGTATACTGTTGTGCAGATGCTGCCAAAACAAAACCACAAATTCCAGGAAACAAACCCGCATCTGTAAAAATTACTCTACCTCACAATCCAGCCTGGGGAGCATTATGCTAAGTAAATAAGCCAGGTGGTAAAAGAGAAATACCATATGATCTCACCTATAAGTGGAACCTAATCAACAAAATGAACAAGCAAGCAAAATATAACCAGAGACATTGAAATTAAGAACAATCTGACAGTAACCAGAGGGGAGTGGTGAGAGGGATAACAGGGAAAATAGGGGAAGGGTCATCAAGGAACATGTATAAAGGACACATGGAGGAGACTTTGGGCCAAGATGGAGGCACAGGTAGATACACTTTGCCTCCTCACACAATCAAAAGAAGGACAACAACAAATTTAAAAACAAAAACCAACCAGAACTGCCAGTAAATCAAACTGCATGGAAATCTAACAACCAAGGCGTTAAAAAAGAAATATTCATCCAGACCAGTAGCAGGGGCAGAGATAGTCAGCTGGGATGGAAAGGACTCATGGTAAGGCATTGGCTGACAGATTGGGTGGTCCTACATTTGCATGTGGATATATAAGGAGGAACAACTGGGGAGTGAGACAGACCATGCAACCCAGGGTTCCAGCACGGGGAAATAGGGCCTCTGACTGAAAAATCTCTGACTGCAAAAACCTTCAGGTGTTGCAACTGCAGGAGAAACTCCCAGTCTCAGAAGAGACTTCATTGGAGAGACCCACAGGGTTCTAGAATATACACAAACCCATTCACCTGAGAATCAGCACCAAAAGTGCCCAATGTGCTTGTGGGTAGCAGAGGAAGTGATTGAAAGCCAATAGAGAGCTGAGCAAGCGGCACTGTTCCCTCTCAGATTCCTCCTTCATATATAGCACCAAAACACAGGGAGGTGGGTTGCCCTGGCCTTGTGAATAGCTAAGTCTCCACCCCTACTACTTAACAGGTGCAGCAAGACAACAAACTGGTCCAAATGAAAGAACAGAAAAAGCTCCACAAAATATAACTAAGTGAAGAAGAGATAGCCAATCTATCAGATGCACAGTTCAAAATACTGATAATCAGGATGTTCACAGAATTGGTTGAGTATGGTTGCACAATAAAGGAAAAAATGAAGGCTATGAAAAGTGAAATAAAGAAAAATGCACAGGGAACCAATAGTCATGGGAAGGAAACTGGGACTCAAATCAATGGTTTGGACCAGAAGGAAGAAATAAACATTCAACCAGAATAGAATGAAGAAATAAGATTTCAAAAAAAATGAGGAGAGTCTTAAGAACCCTCAGGACAACTTTAAATGTTCCAACATCTGAATCACAGGGGTGTCAAAAGGCATACAGGAAGAGCAAGAAATTAGGAACTTATTTGAAAAAAAATAATGAAGGAGAACTTCCCCAATTTGGCAAAGGAAATAGACTTCCAGGAAGCTCATCGAGTCCTAAAGAAGTTGGACCCAAGGAAGAACACACCAAGGCACATCATAATTACATTATCCTAGATGACAGATAAGGAGAGAATCTTAAAAGCAGCAAGACAAAAGGAGATAGTTACCTACAAAGGAGTTCCCATAAGACTATCAGCTGATTTCTCAAAAGAAACCTTGCAAGCAAGAAGGGGCTGGAAAGAAGTATTCCAAGTCATCAAAGGCAAGGACCTACATCCAAGATTACTCTATCCAGCAAAGCTATCTATCTATCATTTAGAATGTCAGGGCAGATAAAATGCTTCCCAGATAAGGTCGAGTTAAAGGAGCTCATCATCATCAAGCCCTTATTATATAAAATGTTAAAGGGATTTATCTAAGAAAAAGAAGATGATCAAAAATATGAACAGTAACATGACAACCAAGTCACAATTACCAACAATTGAACCTAAAAAAAATCAAAAACAAACTAAGCAAACAACTAGAAAAGGAACAGGACCACAGAAATGGAGATCACATGGAGGGTTATTAGCAGGGAGATGGAGGGGGAGAATGGGGGGAAAGATACAGGGAATAAGAAGCATAAATGGTAGGTACAAAATAGACAGTGGAAGCTTAAGAATGGTACAGGAAATGGAGAAGCCAAAGAACTTATATATATGATCCACAGACATGAACTAAGGGTGGGGAATGCAGGTGAGAGAGGGGATGTAGGGCAGAGGGGGATTAAGTGGGGGAAATGGGACAACTGTTGTAGTATAATCAATAAAATATACTTAAAAGAAAAAAAGGACACATGGACAAAGCCAAAGGGGTGTAGGATTGAGTGTGGGAGGTGGGAATGGGTGGGATAGGGGGAGAGGTAGGGGGATAATGGAGACAATTGTATTTGAACAATAAAAAAGTAAAATTAAATTAAATTAAAAAATAAATTTACTTTTATAATTTTACTGATTGCTATTAACCAAGGTTTTACTGTCTTTCTTCTTTTCATGGTTTCTGTGGCAGTTTTCTTATTTTTTTCCTTATCACTTTGGAAATCAACCAGTACATTTCTTTTTTTTTTTTTATGAATTGATGTTCATTTGAATTCCAGGGAAGGTAAATACATCAGATTAAGTCTACAAGGACTTCTTAGGGGCAAGGGTGAAATGAATATTTCATTTTCAATTTAGGTAGAATAAGAGATTAAGAAATTGTCCTAATAGGCCCATTTGCTTAATCCCAGAGAGCACTGGAGGTGGTCCACTGGAGGTGGACCCGTAGCCTGAAAGAGCGTGGTTATTTCTGACTCAAGGGTGAAGTGCTTTCACTGAAGTGCTTTCAGCCTGCTTAGAACCATCTCTGCCCATTCTTCTTTATTCAAACTTTCTTCATTGTTTTTAAAATGAAGTATTTTTCTTTCTTTTTTTTATTTTAGTTTATTCAGTACAGTTTCTATCCTTTATTCCCATTCCAGCTCGCCCACCCATTCCTCCCCTCCTCCCTCCCATTTCCAACCCCACTAGTTTTATCCATGTGTCCTCTATATTTGTTCCTGTAAACCTTTCCCTTCTCCCCTGAAATTCCCTCCCTTCTCCCCTCTGGTTACTGACTACCTGTCCTCTGATTCAGTCATTTCTATTACTGTTGTGATTATCCTTAAATTTTAAGAGGCACACATAATGCTATATTTTTCTTTTTTATTTGTCCTAATGTACTTATGGATCTCAGGTGCAAAGTATCAAATTGATCGTAATCCTTGGTTCAGGACACATCTGAACACAGGGATTTTCTATTTATCTGTCTATCAATTTGTTGTAATACAATAAGTGCTTATAAATCCACCATCCTACACAAATCCTGCAGATTGAAAATCACTTACATCTACTTATATAGTCCTTCATAATTCCATCCCTTGATGTCCTTTGAAGGTACCATTGTGAATCCCATTTATTATTGCTCTGCTTTCCCTTTTTACAGCTTTACCTATGCTTTATGCATTTCTAAATTGACTTCAGTTGCTTCTAACATTTTATAAAGGCATATATCTTTGCTCTATATAATGTAAGTGGAACTACATTTTTCACTTAATATTTACATTCATATTTTGACGCTGCTCTAGTTCATTAATTTTTATTGAATTTCTACCAACTCTGTTAATTATACAAATTGAAATATATTTTCATATCTTGTATTTGTTTTTTCATTCTTTTAGGATATGTTTTGATGAAAAATTTTAAAAATTTTTATGAGAAAATTATTTCCTTACAATTTATAATTTATATTTAAATTGTTTGCTTTTTATCTTTAAAACCTTCTCAATTTCAAAATTATAAGATAATCACCTAAATTTTTGACTGAGATTTTGAATATCTTCTTTGACATATGACTTTAATCCATTTGGATGGAAGATTTCATTTGTTGTTAGGAAAAAAGTTCTGGTTTGTCTTTTTGCACGGGAGCTCCACAAAAGGCCTTGTTGCCAGAGAATAGCAATTATGGGACTTGTCATGCAGTTCCCTGGAAACCCCCACTCATAAAGCTTGACTTTCTCCTATCTTTTTTTTTCATGTTAAGAAAATCTGACTTCCAAGAAAATGGATTTCCATATTTTGAACAAGAAGACACACACAATTGAAGATTAAGTTTTTTTTTCTGGGAAAATTATGTCCCTCAGATGGTTAACAGTTGTGTTCTCTGCCTCTACTAGCCGTTGAAGAATAGTACAGATTTTCAAATACATATAAAGTATTTTTCATTCTGTATGTTATGCCATGAAACTTTAAATTTTAGTTTATAATCCTACACCAGTGAATACTTGGGAACTTGACTTAATTCTCATTCATTATGAAAATTATTTATTTGTCAAAAATAAAAGGAATAGTTGTTTACCATTGAAGTCCCTGAGGTGATGATAACATTTAGGGCAAACAAGAGCTACTCCAAAAATTTAAAAGGCAAAACTAAGGAAGTAGATTTTTTAAAGAGCTCTAAAAAGCTTCATTCGGGACCTAAGAGGAAAAAGCTGAGAAGACCCTACCTAATCTCTCTCTTTCATGGGTGACTTGAAGCTCTGCACAAGTAGGAAAAAAACAAAAACTAAAAATCCTAAAGGCAAACTTTAATACTGTCTGCTGGAACACTGAAGGTGAATACTGATATTTACACACTGCACCTTGGAAAAGGCTGGGAAATATTTAAGACATTTAAGGAAGTATCTCTCCAATCCTTACTGAACATAAGATGATTGAGCAAAGACTTCAGTTGCTGGATATGACAAAGGGTATAGACTTTATAGAGTTAGTCCAGAATTTTTGTTGATGAACAATATTAATCTGTACATGCAAGAAGCTCAGTAAAGTCCAACTTAGGTTAACTTAAAAAATTACATACCTAGTTATATCATAATCAAACTAAAAAAATGAGACAATTTTGAAATCAGCAAGAGAGATCTAACTCATTATACAAGAAATCCTCAATAAACTTGACAACTGATTTCTCCTATCAACACTGTTCTGAAGGTTCCTGCCAAGAAATAAGGTAGGGGAAAAAATAAAAGACATTCAGATTGGAAAAAAAGAAGTAAAACTAACTCTTTTTATAGATGACATTATCTTTTATAGAGAAATTCTAATCAATTCACAAAAGGACCTACTAGAACTAATGAATTGGCTCAGAAAATATGCAGGCTATAAGAACAACATGTAAAAATCAATTGTATTTCTCTACACTAGCAATAAATGATAACAAAAGAATAAAATACTTAGAATAAATTTAGAAAAAAGTACAAGACTTGTATACTGAAAACTACAAAATATTGTTGAAAGAAATTAAGGATGGACCTTGAAAATAGTGTGCTAAGTCGAATGGCTAGTAATGACAGGCTACATATTGCATAATTCCATTTACACAGATGTCCAGAATAGTCAAGTCCATGATAATAGGAAGTAGATTAATGGCTACCAAGGCCTAATGTCAGAGAAAATGAAGAGTGATTGCTAATGGAGATGAGGTTTCTATTTGAGGTTGTGAAAAGGTTCTGAAGTTATATAGTGATTATAGTTACAAAAACTCAAGAAAGTACTCTTCACTTCAAAAACACCAAATTGTGTACTTAAAAATTTTTTTTCAAAAGTTTTTGAAAAGCAGGTAAATTGGATAGGGTAAAACTCAGAGTAAAGAAAATAAAGATTTCAAATTTTATTATCAGCCTTGGATATATTTACTTAACAGTTTTTAAAAAGCTATATGAGGGCCCTGGCTAGTGTGGCTCAGTGGATTGAGCACCAATCTGTGGACCAAAAGTTGACAGTTCTTTTCCCAGTCAGGGCACATGCCTTGATTGTGGTCTGGGTCCCCAAGTGCGGTGTGCGAGAGGCAACCAATTGACGTTTCTCTCTCTCTTTCTTCCTCCTTTCCCCTCTCTATAAAGATAAATAAATGAAATATTTAAAATAAATAAATAAATAAATAAGTAGCTATATTAGGAAACTAAAGTGTCAATATTTTGCTTTCCTTTGGATTAAGCTTAATAATTTTTTAGAGAGTGCAACCAGTAGTAGGACATGGGGAAGAAAATGTTCTTCAAAGGAATATTTATAACTTGGTAATTTTAGTACCTCCCCAGATGACTTACCCAAAGTCCTGAATCTGAGTTTCTTCGTCAATCATATGGTGTTCTAAGACCTCCACATCCCAGTAAACACATTGTTATTCCATCAAATAATAACATTCCATCAAGTCTTTCTCTCTGACAAATATATTCTGGGTTTACACAGTGAAAAAGTTATATGTGGGTCATTGGAATAGTCTGCAAATGATGTATCACTTGTAAGTATCTAAGGATATGTTGATGGAAGGAATAGTTTAGCAAATGATAACATTACCTAAATTGACAGATATCAAATCTATGGATTTGTATTTTACAAAATTTATCCTACAACTTTTTCAATCCAACTGTTTTACTCTACTTTGCTAGAAAATGCATTCTCAAAATAGGGCTCAATTGGCAAGGAAAACAAACAATTTGAAAAAATAACCTTGATTTATTTATGGAAATAAGGAATGTAAATTTTTATTTCAGAAACTCACAATACTGCCCAAAACTTCAAAATCACCTTGAATTCTAGCACCTTTTTGAAGTACAGCGAAGAGATTTAATCTCTGAAAACAAAGAGACACTAGAACAAAACAATAGCTAACTAGTTAAACAAGACTCAGAGTAATATCTTCTCTTTGTGAAAAAGAGAAAAGAATTGGTAGATACCTCTAAGAAAATGTTTCCTCATCTATAAAAGCCACATGGATAAAACCAAGGGGGGTGGGATCAGGGGTGGGAGGTGGGGATGGCTGATCTGGGGGAGTTGTGGGGGGAAAATGGAGACACCTGTACTTGAACAACAATAAAAAAAAAGTTTTCTTTGTAAATGTCACTATTCTTTGGGAATCTTTTAAAATATCCTTGTCACCTGTTATAATTAAACTATCAGGTCAACATTTACATGTTTAAATTATTTATTTATTACAAAAACTATATTTAAGAGTATCAGCAATAACAAAAATGAAGAACAGCCAGCCAGAATATATTCCCTGCACATGAATTATTCCAAGTTCCTCTTCACTTATTATCTAAATATCCAATATAATCTCAATTGCTATGTTTTTAGAATTGTCATAACCATTTTGCACTTTTCATTTACTGTATCATTGGCATGAATTCATGTTGTAAGAAAGTTTTACAATTGTTTAAAATTGGTTGTTATTTAATAAAATTAATGCACCATATTTTAACCATCTATTTTCCACATTTTAATATCTAAAATATTGTAGGCTTTAAGTGCTGCTATAATGTGTATCTTCTTGCATATAGAATTTAAAATGACTTATTTCGCTTAGCATAATGCTTTCTAGCTCCATCCATGCTGTTGCAAAGGGTATGAGTTCCTTCTTTCTTTCAGCTGCCATATGATCTCACCTTTAACAGGAACCTAAACAACAAAACAAAGAAACAAGTAAATTATAACAAAGGGCACTGAAATGGAGGACGGGATGTCAGTGACCAGAGGGGAGAGGGGAGGGAATTTCAGGGGAGAAGGGAAGGGTTTACAGGAACAAATATAGAGGACACATGGACAAAACTACGGGGCTTGGAAATGGAAG